>CABFVX010001998.1:0-123925 GCA_902151425.1 Timema shepardi
CGCTTCATTCACCCCTCCCACTAGCCACTAATTGGCTCCATTGTCCGAGTTAATTGGCCCTTTGTGTCCCAGAAATCGACAATCCTATTACTTGTGTATGTTTCTAAAAATATGATAATATTAAAATGCGATCTTGATCAAATAAAATTTGTAAAATACTTCATATATACTTGATGGCTGTAAAAAAATATTAGCTCGGGAAAACCTTGAAATGTCGGGGCGTTTTAAAATATAGTTTGGCTGGATACCCTTTAAAGCGCTTGATCTATATGTTATATTCTGTAGGAAGAGTTGGTGCATAAATCAATAACACTTGGTTGGTGAAACATATATTTTCTAATGCTTGGGGGTAGGAGGGTGGTAGCGGGAAGCAAAGGAACATGTTAGCCTCTGTGACAACTCTCTTTTGAATCTCAACATTTTTGTGTGCACCATCTCTATATCCAAGCTTTCAGAGAACCGTGGTGGTGCATTGCTCAGAACCGTTGTGTATACATGTAGTTAGCGCAATGTTCAAGTAAATACTTGCACGAAATTACAAAATGTGTGTAAACCTTTTCTTGCACGACAGTTGAACTGGCATGGGTATTGGCGCAAAGCTGATCATGACAGTGTGCATACAGGCCTTAGCTTTTGCCACTAGCCGCGCCAGTTCAAATGTTCCAATAGTAAAGGTTTATACACATTGTGAAAATCGTGCAAAGGTTTACTTGCGGAACAGTTGATTTCACCACGTCTTGTAGATAAAAATGTTCTACAGCACCTGTTCTATGCGAGTTGTGACTGGCACGCCAATCGAGGTTTACACGTGCAAATACAACCAGCGAGCATGTTCAGCTGGCGTGACTTTAGGCTATGGCCATACTAGTGACCTGGTGGCCACAGCCTTGTCGCCTTGTTTTATATGGAGGTGGCCATGCTGGGCAACAACAACCTGACGACAGAGACCTGGTCGCAAATAGGAGCAACTTTGCATCTCTCATATAAATAACATTTCTTGACGTTCTGGAGACCTGGCCGCAGCGTTTTGGCTGAAGCGATCGGGTCAAAAGTATTGTCGTAGCGGTTTATTGAGTCACACCAATCCTCCAAAACGTCGTGTCAACTGCAGCTGACTATTTTCCCTACCTGTGATGTAACGAATCATTCGTCATTGAACTTGCTAGTTTCAGAACCACAAGACAATCTTTTCATTCATTTCGAAAGGTGAGAGTTAAATGCGCTAAGTCTGTATGCAGCCCTTCCCCCTCCTCACCCTAAATTGAATTCCAAGTACAGTAACCCCATGTCTTGTTTGGTGCTGACTGACAGCTCACAGCTGACTTCTGGCAGTCAACATTCAGGTATATACCTAAATTTTGACTGTCAGAAGTGGCGGCTACTAAACACATGTGTTTGAAAATCATATGGTTCGGCGTAGGGATACATAATTTGTTCTGGTAACGTTTCAAAACTCTTAGCTTTCAGCTGTGAGCTGTCAGTCAGCACCAAAGAAGCCATGGGGCTACTGTACGTACAAGAATCTTCAACGTGATGACTCAGAATTCTCTGTCGAAGTTTGTACTCTTTCCTGATGTGGACTATACTCGTTTGGTTGACACCGCTTACTGCAGACAAACGTCGTATACTTTTTTGGGGGGATTCTTTTCAACGCTGCCAGTCGACTACTATGTTTGATATAGCCTAGTTAATGGATGTTCGTGGGTAGACGCTTCTAGGTTGGTCGTAAACACTTCCCAGTCATTCGGAACTTATCAATACATTTGGGGACAATGTCGTGTGTGAAGCGCCTACTGGTGGTGTGTCTCCTGTTTAATTTCTTTGGAAACTTGAGACAGATTTCTGACCCGGTCTTATTTATTTATTGTATCTAGCACCACGTCTTACTACCCATTCGGGCTATACGTTTAAGTACTAATTACGCTAATGAATTAGGAATTGTGAAGTTGAATTTGAAGTAATTTAACCCGCATTTGCGTAGATAGAGAGTGGAAAAACATATAGAAAAAACCTCCTCTAGTTCATCAGACCAAGATTCGACGCTTGAGCTCCCCGTACTTGGCAGTCTAGCTCAACACGAAACTAGCTCGATATCTAATCACTCCACCGAGTGGGGTGACCCGGTCCTACGCTCTTATTTAGACAAATATATTTCAGAACAGCGACTGAAAAAAAGAATCCCTAGTAAAAATATAGAATAAGTATGAAAACTTGAGTAAACTTTTAAAAATTATAGTCATGATTAAAATTACTATCTTGGAAAATTATGAGAAATTAAATTGTATTTGGTATTTGGTAAATGGTATTTAAAGAGAAATACCCTCACTCTAATGTATTTTTATGTAAATAGCTATTTTTATGCTTAAAAATCTTTTAAACAATCATCAATAATGATCTTGGCTTTTTATTGTGACTTTATTTGTTTGAATAAGACTTGATGTAAGTTTCTAAATATATATTTTGATCTCAGAACTGCTGCAGTTCGGGTTTAACGTAATTTAAACTGGGAAAATCTCACTTATAATTGGTAGTTTTTTAAATTATAAAACTTTGAATGTAATTCTTTTAACCCTATAGGGACGTGTATATAATTTTCGTCTTCATTTTGGCAACTACAATATGTTTAAACAAAAAAAACCTTCTTAAATAATGCAAACTATCTAAACATCTGTAACGCGTCTCAGCGATGTTCTATTAATAGATAGCCTTATTTCTGGAAAATAAAATTATTGAATTTCGTTAAGAAAATAGTTAAATTTCAGTTTCAAAAGTCTGCAAATAAAATAACTATTTTAGGCTATAAATGGAACTATATCAACTTAAGTGGTATGGTGCAACAAATAGAAACATTACGGCCAAAATTTGTAGGGTCTATACTACAAACAAACCAAAAATAGGAAGCTAAAAATATATAATTTTCTTTTGTATTTTTAAATATTTGGTTTTGTTCACAATATAGCCACTATAATATCTGGTTTAATATATTTTACCTGTGTTATTTGGTTGGGCGAAATAAATTTACAAGGCTGGGGGAACCTTTTTAATTGTTATTGGAATGTAGCTATAAATAATTCGCATTTAATGAAACAAAATTAACCAGAACGCACATTTAAAAGGCCAATTACTAAATTTTAGGAAAAAAAAATTTAATTTTATTTCGTACATGCATTATAGATTAAAAACTGCTTAAATGAACTCTTAATAAGATTTTATGACCTTTTTAATGTTCTTTGTAAATGTTTGTAAAACCACGCCTTGCGAAATTTCTGTGACTCCGCCCATTCTATTCAATTGGTGATTTTTCCTTCTCTTTACTTAAGTGGCTCATTTAGGGGAAATTACAATCCAATTGTTATAGAAATAATCTTATCTGACAGCTGGAAAAAAAATTAGAACTACTTTATTGTATTCATACGTCAAGTTAAATGAGCTCCAACTTTCATTTTTAATAGATATTATCAGTATTTATAAAATAGCACTAGTAAAATAGTAAAATGTAATCTATTCTGGTCACAGAAAAAAGATTTTTTGTATTTAATAAAAGGCCCGTTCCACTAAAACTGGACTGTACGTGTTAAATGCTGGTACTGGCTACAATGGCGATACCTTGTAAATAGCTTTATATACATAGACTACAAACACACACACACCAGTCCTAAAAGTATTTTCCAAATAATTAAACTTTTCTTTCTGGGTTATAGTAGTAGTAGTAATAATAATAATAATAATAATAATAATAATAATAACTATTATTATTATTATTATTATTATTATTATTATTAGTATCGAGACTACGGTGGCGATAAAATGGAATAGGTGTCGTAATATATTATGAGAACCGAGTTTTCTATTAAAACCGTTTATTTTGTTGTCTCTATACTTGGAAGGTAGAACTAGTGGGGAGGGGATACTTAATTTAAATGGCATTAAGTGAAAAACATAAATAGTAATTATCTATTTTGAAAATTGTATTGTGCTCGTACATACGTAAAATGGTAATGGATTTAATTAAGCTTGTATAGGAAGTATAGTACTTTAATTTTCGTGGAAGTTGTAAAGGGGGAATTGAGGGAGTGGGGTGTTTGGTGGTGTGATAAACCATTAAGGAAAAGAAACCTCACCACTCCCGACTGAATTCTAGCCACATCCCCTCCGGTCGCGTCGCTTACAAACCAGACAGTACTAGATTTACGCCCACACCCGTTGGAATGGGTCTCCTCGCTTCTTAATTGAAATATATTTCTATTCCTACTCACAAGACGTGTTTGTGCGGCACTGTGTTAGATAACAGCCATCTTGACTTATTTACATTTTTCGTGTCAATTTAGATTTAGTTTTAACATGACACGACAGAACTAGTTTAAATTTACATTAAAATAATGTATTACGCTTTCTGAAACTATAATCATATATAATTGACTAAATTTACTAGTTTTAAATAAGTATTTTAAGTTTATTTCTTTAAGTGATTGTTTATAATTACTACTTTAAAAATACTAGCGTTAAGATCCTTCCTTAAAATACGTTATTTTTTTATTAATATTCAAATGTACACAAAATTATGTGCACTAATACTATATAAAACAAACAAAACAATGTTTTATCCCAACAATTAACATTAACATTAAAATATGTAGGCCTAATATCTAAATATATATATATAATCCATGCAGTCCCCGTCTCTACTTTAATGAAATTTTCTCCCCCTTCCCAATCAATACCCTTAAGCGCTGAAACTTATGGAAGCCTGAAATATGCCATTTTTTTCTGAGAAAAATCCAATATGACGCTACTTCTTTCGCTGATAAATAAAAAAATCTATATACACATATTTGATAGCGCTTGTTGTAAAAAGAACCTGCCCCTAGTAAAATATTAACACACATAATCAAGATGTGGTATTGTTTGCGGACAAGTATAATTAATAGATTATTAATAAATCATAGTTAATGTGAAATAAGACAAGTTCTAGTTAATGAGTTTTATAAATATACTTATCATTCTGTGATATCTATTAAGTATCAAAATTATAGTTTAATTCAAATATAAGGGGCTGAACGAAAGATTGTTTTGATGATGAATTCCCATTGATGATAAATAGTTATTTAGGAGTTGTAATGGATAAAATTCAAGGAATAATATTGCGCAACTAAATCCAGGGGAAACCCAAAGAAGGTTTCCTGCTCATAAATGTCAGGGCTGATACATAGAAATATCAAATTTCTTACTTGAATCTGGTAATTTAATTTAATAAAATAACAACGTAGCTAAAGTGAGTTTTTAATTAGTAAAAATTATATTATTAAAGCTAATACTTGTACAATAATGTTACATTACTAGTGAAGCTTGTGAGTTAGAGATTATCCATACAACCGCCTCCTGGATAGATCATTGGCAGAAATTGACACACTAAATCAAGGATCTCCGGTTTGATTCCTGTGTCCCAAGTGCCATTTTGCAAATTTATTAAAATAAAAAATTATAATAATCTAAGAAAAATCTACTCTATTTTAAAGGAAAGTCAGTAATATTGGCCAAAATAACGACTAATCTCGATCTTGGAATATTACCAAATATTTTGGAAGAAAATTTCCATATGTATCACTATGATGGACGATTGCAGCTTTCTGACTGTGTTTCAGACTGAGATAAATGCCACTATGATGGACGACTGCAGATTTCTGACTTTGTTTCAGACTAAGAGAGATGCCACTATGATTGACTACTAAAACTATCCAAATGTGTTTCAGACTAAGAGAGATGTCACTATGATGGACGATAGCAGCTTTCTGGCTGTGTTTCAGACTGATATAAATGCCACTATGATGGACGACTGCAGATTTCTGACTGTGTTTCAGACTGAGAGAAATGCCACTATGATGGACGACTGCAGATTTCTGACTGTGTTTCAGACTGAGAGAAATGCCACTATGATGGACGACTGCAGCTTTCTGACTTTGTTTCAGACTGAGAGAGATGCCTCTCTGATGGATGACATCAGCTTTCTGACTGTGTTTCAGACTGAGATAAATGCCACTATGTATGATGGACGACTGCAGCTTTCTGGCTGTGTTTCAGACTGAGAGAGCTGCCGCCACTATGATGGATGACTGCAGCTTTCTGATTGTGTTTCAGACTGAGAAAGATGCCACTATGATGGACGACTGTAGCTTTCTGACTTTGTTTCAGACTGAGAGAGATGCCTCTCTGATGGATGATAGCAGCTTTCTGATTGTGTTTAAGACTGAGAGAGATGCCACTATGATGGACTACTGCAGCTTTCTGATTGTGTTTCAGACTGAGAGAGATGCCACTATGATGGACGATTGCAACCACACGATGCTGCTGGCGGTCCCCAGCGTGGTGGAGGAGAACGGGACCGTGGTAGAGTTCAACTTCACCCACGTGCCATACCTGAACGTGACTTGCGAGCTCCCTATCAAGTACGCTCAGCCCATGTACGGCTACATCGTGCCCTTCCTGCTCATCATCACCATCATAGCCAACACGCTGATCGTGGTGGTGCTCTCCAAGAGACACATGCGCTCTCCGACCAATGCCGTGCTAATGGCTATGGCTCTCTCCGATATGTTCACCTTGCTCTTCCCCGCCCCTTGGCTCTTCTACATGTACACGTTCGGGAACCACTACAAGCCCCTGTCACCGGTGGGCGCCTGCTACGTCTGGAGCATTATGCACGAGGTCAGTCAGTCTACCAACCTTAGGAATGAGTGATATTATCTGCGCTTGTGCAGTGATATTGCTGGGGAACTAGAGTATTGCAAGGGGAGAAGGTTCTTATTGGGAACTAGAATATTGCAACAGGAGAAATTTCTTATTGGGAACTAGAGTATTGCAATAAGAGAAGGTTTATATTGGGGAACTAGAGTATTGCAAGAGGAGAAGGTTCTTATTGGGGAACTAGAGTAATGCAAGAGGAGAAGGTTCTTATTGGGAACTAGAATATTGAAACAGTAGAAGGTTCTTATTGGGAACTAGAATATTGCAATAAGAAAAGGTTTTTATCGGGGAACTGGAACATTACAGAAAGAAAGTTATATTTTAGGTATCAAGAATATTTAAAGAAGGAAAGGAATTTATAGGATAACTAGAATATTGAAAAAGCAGAAGGATATTTTGGGGAACTATAATACTTTACGAAGGAAAGGGATTTATTTGGGAACCAGAATAGTGCAAGATTAGAAGGATATTATTGGGGAAATATAAAATTTCAAGAGGAGGAGGATTGGTTGATGAACTTGTATATTTTAATAGAACAGGAGGAAGTTTGCGTGGGCGTCTCACTAGATTCCATATTTCATAGTATGTGTTTTATCTGACAGCTAGAGTTGTTACTATAACTACTTTCACTTATTCATACGCCAGTACACCAGGTCATATGATCTGCTGCTATCACTTTTTATTAATATTATCAATCCCTGTATAGGCCTAATAACACTGATAACATCTTATCAATGTTAACAGAAAAAATATTATTTTGTATTACCTCAAAGTTTTTTCTATGAATTATTATTATTACTACTAGCACCGCGTCTTACTACCCGTTCGGTTTGTACGCACTTACGTTAATGTGTTATAGTAAGGTGATTGTGAGATGAAATGGAGGACCTACAGTTTAACGTGGAATCCGAACCACGGTGGAGGCCTGGCATTCCCCACATATCACAAGTTGTGATTAATATACTTATTGTCAAGGGTGAAGGAAGGTTTTGGCAATCAGATACATCTGTGCCGGGACCGAGGATTGAACCCCGGACCCTAGCACAGAAGTCCGACACCTTACCCCTAGACTACCAGATCACCTTTTCTATGAACATTGTATTGTATTCGTTTGGGCTTTGGGTTCGGGGATTTTAAAAAGGCTTACTATTCAGTTATAAGAAACAAACTGTATGAAATTTAACTAAGTTTGGGATACCCAATAAACTTGTCAATCTAATTGAGGTGTGTTTCACTGATACGCGTGGCAGGGTACAGATTTAATTTCAATTATCAGATACTTTCTAGATACATCATGACTTGAAACAAAGAGATGCACTTTCCCCATTACTTTTTAATCTAACTTTAGAGTATGCCAGTAGGGTAAGGCAGGAAAGTGGGGAAGGATTGACGCTAAACGGTGCAATACAGCTATTAGGATACGCAGAAGATTTAGTTTTGTTGGGTAATATTAAGGAAGCTGTTGCAAGAAATGCATATATTTTACTAGAGTTTAATTAGGAAATAGGTTTAGAAGTGAACGCTTAATATACTAGGGATATGATCACACAGAGAACACAGATTGAGTAAGATAATTTGAAGGTTACTTCGAGAAACATATCATTTGACAGGGTCTATGAGTTTAAATATTTAGTAACAATTTTAACTGGCAGCAAATAAATTAGATAGGACATTAGAAAAAATGATACATCAGGAAATGCATGCTTCTACTGGGTCACTAAGTTGTTGACATTTCGCCTGCTTTCCAGAAATGTAAAACTCAGAATATATAAAACAATAATTTTACCGGTTGTTCTCTATGGGTGTGAAACATTGTCTATCACCTTACATGACGAAAACAAAATTAGGATGTTCAAAAAAAAGGTGCTTAGGAAGATATTTGGTCCAAAAAGTGATGAGGCTACTGGGGAGTGAAAGGGATTACATAATGATGAGTTACATAACCTGTACTCATCACAAGGTATTGATAAGATAGTCCAGTATTGTAGATTAGAGTGGGCAAGTTATTTGGCATGGATGGGGGAATCTAGAACCATGTTCAGAGTATTGACTGGCAAACCCAAAGGGAAGAGATCATCGGGCAAACCTATATACAAATGGGAGGATAGCATTAGAATGGAACTAAAAGAGATAGGGTGTAATGAGGTGGACTGTATAAAACTAACTCTAGATGTAGATAGGGTGTAATGAGGTGGACTGTATAGAACTATCTCAAGATAGGGATAGGGTGTAATGAGGTGGACTGTATAGAACTATCTCAAGATAGGGATAGGGTGTAATGAGGTGGACTGGATAGAACTAGCTCAAGATAACGATAGGGTGTAATGAGGTGAACTGGATAGAACTAGCTCAATATAGGGAGAAGATGTAGTGAGGTGTACTGGGTATGGATAATCCAAGATAGGGATAGAATGTAATGAGTTGGACTGGATAGAGCAAGCTCAAGGTAGGGATAGGCTGTACTGAGCAGACTGGATTGAACTAGCTCAAGATAACGATAGGGTGTAATGAGGTGAACTGGATAGAACTAGCTCAATATAGGGATAAGATGTAGTGAGGTGTACTGGATATGGATAATACAAGATAGGGATAGAATGTAATGAGTTGGACTGGATAGAGCAAGCTCAAGGTAGGGATAGGACTGTACTGAGCAGACTGGATTGAACTAGCTCAAGATAACGATAGGGTGTAATGAGGTGAACTGGATAGAACTAGCTCAATATAGGGATAAGATGTAGTGAGGTGTACTGGATATGGATAATACAAGATAGGGATAGAATGTAATGAGTTGGACTGGATAGAGCAAGCTCAAGGTAGGGATAGGGTGTACTGAGTTGGACTGGATAGAACTAGCTCAAGATAAGGATAGGGTGTAATGAGGTTGACTGGATAGAACTAGCTCAATATAAGGATAGGGTGTACTGAGTTGAACTGGATATAGCTAGCTCAAGATAGGGATAGGTGGCGTACTTTTGAAATGCTACAATGAACTTTTGAGCTTCAAATGCCATAGAGTGCGTAAAGTAAATAATAAGTTTAATATAATGCTATTAAACTCCTGTACCCGCCTCGATGGCGTAGTTGGCTAACGTGCTAGTCGTGTTGAGCTTGACTGCTGAGGGCGGGGAGATCGAGGTTCGAATCTCGGTCGGGTGAACTGGGGGTGGTTTTACCTAAACGGTTTTCCATTCTCCTTCCATGCAAATGCGGCTTTACTTCCTCTAATTAAACCTTCCCAGTTCATAATCCATGAGCGTAATTAGTACTTAAAGCGTATAACCCGAACGGGTAGTAAGATGCGGTGCTAAATAATAATAAATAAAAAAATAAACTCTTATCATTGGCTTATTTCCTTGGTGAAAATAATGTGTAAATAACTGCGACAAATTTAGCTGACAGAACGGAAGAAGGAATTTAAAAAATCTTTGGAGCAGACCATCATGGATGTAAACAGTCAAACTCATTGGTTATAGTCAGACTCACTAGCCCTGAGACATACCTCTTCATTCTTAGCCGACTGGATCTGATATATCAATGTTAAGGGTGCCACCTTGGTAAGCAATAAATCGCCGTGCAGATGTTCAGCTCTTTAATAATATTTAATTCTATGATACGTAAGTTCAAGTAATGATTCATGCCAAAATGTCAACAGGTCTATTTATCCTTAATAACCCTATATTTCGAGTTTTATTCGTAGAAAAATGCGTGAAAAATTAACATTGAATCATTTTCCCCATCTTAATCATATTAGTGGAGCTATGAGAGTAGGCTTGATGAAAAGGGTCTCTAGATTTAGCCTTACTCTGACATATACAGTAATATTTTTAGAGGCTCACAAAAGAAAATTCAATCATAAGTCATGTGAATCACAATTAAATTCTATCTAGGTATCAGTCCTGATCCTGCGGATAACCAAAACGTATTAATTGATTTGTGATTCCCATGAATTAATAATACAAAGTCTATGCTGGTGGCCGGGGTTCAATCCTCGGTCCCGGCACGGATTTGTCTGATTACCAAACTCTTCCTTCACCTCTGACAAGACATCTTGTGAATGTGGGGAATGCCAGGTCTCCACCGTGGTTCGGATTCCACGTTAAACTGTAGGTCCTCCATTTCATCTCACAATCACCCTACCATTACACATTAGCGTAAGTGCGTATAGCCCGAACGGGTAGTAAGACGCGGTGCTAATAATAATAATAATAATAATACAAAGTGCATGGCGGCATACTGTCATTTACGAGTCGAAGTGGACATTCACCAGTTACCGCATATAGATTCAATACAACTCAAATATTAATGAAAGGTGTCACAAGAAGAACAGGGATGGCTAAGTGGTAGAACATTGGAATGGAAACCAAAGGTCCCGGGTTTGATTCCTACGTCAAAGGTGTAATTTTTCACTTAATTGAATACATTATTTTTTTTAGATATTTTCGAATTAGTAGCGAATTTTCCTCCTTACCTTGAGATAAGAAGTTACGTAATTTTCTTCTCCTTCTCTCTTATGTATTACATGACAAAGGAGGATTGTAGGTAAACAGAGAAAGGGAGTATAAGCGTAGACAGACTAGAGAAGTAATTCCAGAAAACGACACTGACCATTGTATTTTAAGCCGTGCGCGGCCTTAGAGTGATTGATACTTTCTCGTTGACCGAGGCGGTTGACCTAACAGTAATTGTATCTTGGATTGGAAAATAGACGGGCGAAAGTGAAATGAATAAAGTAAAGAGATAAATTATACGTTCTTTTTAAATCCACAGCAACATCATAATCTTTTTGTGGGTTTCTAGCTGGGTTGAATATTATTTGTGTATCATGCTTATCTTGAAGATATTTTGCAATATGCTAAGGCAGAGGAAATATTGCTTTTGTTAGTTCACGTTAAATTATGCTTTTTTGTGACAGTTGAAAATTTGATAAAAAGAAATAGTTCCATCTTCATCCACTTCAAAAAGACAAGTCGATTTGCATCATTTGTCAAAGTGACAAAACATATTGCTGAATCTTATGAATACGAAACGGTTTTCTAGAATATTTTCAAACGTCAGGAAAAACTAAAGCTACCGTAAAAAGATTGTTTTCACGAGTGTTTGGNCCCCCCACCGCGTCTTAGGATTATAAGCTTACATTAATTACGCTTATGGAATGTGAATTAGGGAAATAAGTGTACCCGCATTTTCATGGAGGGAGAGGGAGAGATCATTTAGGGGAAAACATTGTTAGAACACCCTAGTGAGGTTCAAACTTCAATATCCCCATCGTCGATGACCTGGCGGTCTAGGGGTAAGGTGTCAGACTTCAGACAGCTGGCAGACGGGGTTCAATCCTCGGTCCCGGCACAGATTTATTTGATTACCAAACCCTTCCTTCACCTCTTACAAGACATCTTGTTAATGTGAGGAATGCCAGGCCTCCCCCGTGGTTCGGATTTCACGTTAAACTGTAGGTCCTCCCATTTCATCTCACAATCACCCTACCATTACACACTAGCATAAGTGCGTATAACCCGAACGGGTATTAAGACGCGGTGCTAATAATAATAATAATAATATCCCCGTCACCAAGAATCAAGTGATGCGGCATACAATTCGACCACTGATACGGGGGTTTCACAAGTTAATATGAGGTTAAAACAGTAAAAAAAAAATAATAATTACAAATCCCAAAGAATGTAACTACTTTTTTTTTTAAATAAATGTGATGTTTAAACTTGTATCTGGCTGAAAGATGTTTGTTCTTCTCAGGTGATCCCGGCGACATTCCACACGGCTTCCATCTGGCTCACCCTGGCTCTGGCGGTGCAGAGGTACATCTATGTGTGCCACGCCCCCGTGGCGAGGTTCTGGTGCACTATGCCCAGGGTGCTCAAGGTGGTGGGGTGCATCGTGGCACTGGCCATCCTCCACCAGTCCACCCGGTTCTTCGACAGGGTCTACATACCCATGGAGATATCCTGGAACGAGCCACAATAACGTCACCGTGTGTCGCTTAGGGATGGCGTCCTGGGTCACCGAGGGGCTCAACATCGACTTCTATTTCACCGTATACTACGGCTTCAGGGTGATATTTGTGCACACCATCCCCTGCGTCTCGCTGGTCGTACTCAACGTTCTACTCTTCCGGGCGATGAGAGAGGCGCAGTTGAAAAGAGCGAGGCTCTTCAAGGAGAACCGCAAGAGTGAGTGTAAAAAACTTCGGGATACCAACTGCACGACCTTGATGTTGATCGTCGTGGTGACCGTGTTCCTCTTGGTGGAGATCCCTTTGGCTGTCGTCACTACCCTCCACATCATCTCCAGCAGCATCACGGAGATACTCGACTACTCCATCGCCAACGTCCTCGTCCTCTTCACCAACTTCTTCATCATCGTCAGCTACCCCATCAACTTCGCCATCTACTGCGGTATGTCCCGACAGTTCCGCGAGACTTTCAAAGAGCTGTTTGTGCGCGGGACAGTTGTGGCGAGACGTAACGGGAGCAGCTCTAGGTACTCTCTGGTCAACGGCCCCAGAACGTGTACAAATGAGACCGTACTATAATAGGTGTGCAGACATTAGTGTGAAATGTTCGTGTGTGTCGGTATTGAGGTGTGCTCTAGAAAAACCCTCTGATAAATTCAAGAGGAATAGTTTTTTTTAATGCGATCTAACAATCTTGTAAATAGAACAAACTAGGAGACAATTTCTAAACAATTTAACTGTGGGTCATGAGGGAGACAACGTCTAGTCAGCACGAATTTAATCGAATGGTGTACTATAAAACATATTTAAAGAAATTAACTGCTTAATATATGTATTTCCAGTAGTAAATATCATTATTAAACAATTTTAAAATAAAAAAGATTATTTGTAACAGAAAACATCAGTGGCCTAGCTATAATGTAAATAATTCGTTAAATGTTTGATTTAGAAAACGCAGACTTTGGTTTAGTTTCCATTTTTGCAAACTGGTGTAGCTTTAAAATTGATATTTTGGCTGTCACTACAGAACAAATTTTCTAGATGGTTATAGTTAACGAAGTTCTCGGTAGTGGCTGCTGCAGTAGTGAATCTATTCGTTTTATCCTAACCCCAAACATTATTCAATGTACAAACTCACAAAACGCCAATATTTGTGAACATATATTACTTATAGTAAACCATATGTCACAAAATATGCTAGTGAAAATTCTATTATTTAACGTAATCTACAAATACAGCCAGCATACGTAGTGTGATATTACGTTTCTTATTGGTGTATTTATTCATCTAAATTTGGAGGTACCTAAGTTTATTTTTTTTAAAATCGAATTAACTAATCTTCAATGTTTACTGAATATGATTAGAAACATTTAACCTAAAGTATGTCACAAATTTTCTGTTTTAATTACTCAACTCTTGAAATGTATTTAACTACGTTAAATATCAAGCATCCGTAATTACACTATTCACATAAATCAAGTTAACGTATTTAAGACAAAAATCTACAAATTTTGTGGCCCCTTTTTTTATAAACTAATGTTTATATAAAACATGTGAATACTATATTTATTTTTAATTTTAATGAAACTTAATTTTTAACAAATGATTGTTGAACTGTGGACCAAAGTGGATTTTCCAAAGATAGTAAAAGATAAGGTCCAAACAATGTATAAGACATGAGCCTTTTAAGTAATAGTTTCATCCATTTAAAAAAAGTAGAAAATCAACTTCTTGATAAAGATGTGCATTATGCATACTATGGTATTTAGAAGATAATATTTTTAACGAAATGTAAAACACCTATTTTATGTATATTCAAAGAGAAAAGTTTAGTGTTATTTTTAAGCATGTTAAAAACTTGTTTAAAAAAAATGTTTATGATGTTATGAGTGATTTAAAGCAAAGACAAAAAAGTGTGGGATAAGTTGTATAGATACGTATGTGTTTAAAAAAAAGTACGAAAACTGTTCAAGTGTTTTAAACAATGTTGTGTGTGTGTTTGTCAAGATATTTGATACTAAGGTCGTCGATTCTATTAGTCATTGGTTTTATTTTTGTTACTTTTTATCGTCAATAGATTTATTTATCAAACCATTTCAAAATATAGATGCTTATTAACGATAGATTTACTATTTATATAGTGTGAAAATATATCATATGTTCTTAAAAATGAGTTATTAACATTAAGTTAAGCCATTAGTATACAAATAAATCAAATTTGAATTCCTAACGTAATTTTGTATGCAAGAGACTGAACGTTAAGAGAACACTTTCAAAGATATTACTATAGAGATCATCAAATGAAACCAAACCCATTTGATTAATTTATATACTTTTTGTTTGCCTCCCTAAATACTTCATCACATCCTCCTCATTAATTACGCATCGTAGATTAATCGGGTCAAATGTTTATACAGAATTCCACCTCTTTTACTCGTTAATCACTGACCATTTTTATATCGTGACCACATTGATATGAACCATACGCTCTAATTTCACGAGTTGAAACCATCCGGATAATTATTTCATTTTCTCGATAATCGGTTTATTTTTATTAAAGAGACGGCAGCATAACAAAATGTATCATAAAACAAAAATTACCTTTTTTTTACTGGCTTATATTGATGTTTGGTAAATAACGGTTAGAATCACAACTGGATGGGCTGATGGGGAGGGGGGGTTCTATAATGTTTTCCCACTTTTTCTCCACACAAATTTGTGTACATTTCCAATCAATTAAACCTTCGCATTCTTACTAAGTTAGTGTGGTTAAATTCTTAAAGGCAGAACGGGTAGTAACACTCGGATCAAAATAAAAATATGCTCTTAGCTTCCCTAAATAACTTTTTTTGTGAGGTGAGATGGAATGGAACGCGATAAAGAGACAGTATTTTTGCAGTTTTTATAGAAAACAATTTTTTTTGGCCAAAATAAATATAATACTTTTCTAGTAGATACTATTAGTTGAATTTTACACACATATTTATCTCAACAGCTATTAAATATCTGTCACGAGCATATTACCCTTTGATGAGAAACTTTTTAAATGAAGAGAAAAAGTTATTAAATTCCAGGACACCCTTGACAGATATTCAACAACTGTTGATATCAGCATGTGGTGAAAATTAAATTCTGTGTTTATACTGGAGAAATATTTGATTTTAGATATTTTTTTAAATTTAAAATCTGGCAAAATACTGCCCTTAAATTGTACTCCCTACCTTCCCCCCCCCCCCCCCCCCCCCCCCCCCCTCTNCCCCTTGACCGTGTGCACTCTAGTTTATGATACATTGATTGCGCATGCGCACACAAACTGTCTTGTATAATGAAGGATTTGTCGGTAAAGGGGGAGTGGAATATCCATACCACCGCCCACACATGCCTGAAGTGGACAGGAGAGTAGTTCTGGTGAGGAATTAATCCGCGAGATAGCACGTGGAGCCCGTAAAGATAGCCAGCGAATAAATTTAAATTGGCATGAGCATTCAACACAACTTTAGTGTGTGGTGGAACTGTGGTCACTCGCCATTTTGAATAGTAATATTGACGTTATAGTCTCTGTTGCAGAATAAATGTATATCCTGCAAGCAATAATCTGATTAAAGATAAGACTTAATGGTGAAGTATAATATAATATATTTGTATATACAAAGTTCCAGCTGAGCATAGGATGGAGTTCGATTCTTGACATAATGGGTTGGGGTATTTTCTCCCACAACGGGGTTTTTGTTCACTTACACCAGGTAAATATCGGCACATTGTTGTTCTTTTTTTTGCATTCACCCTTAATATAAACCTACTACCGAACATGAGACTAGCTACCTAATCCTGGCAATGATGAGGACAGGAGCAAATTGTCACCCTTCATAATTCACTCGGTAAAATGTCAGTAAGTAATGGGACAGGGTTCAACTAATTTAAAATGTTGATTATTTCAATACTACTCAACCTTAAATAAGTGGTAGGTAAAGTCCGTTCACCGTAGGAATTGTTTTATGAAAGGCCTTTTTCCCTACCAGAAATCTATTATATATTAGGATATTGGTAGGAAAAAAGACCTTTCAGAAAGTAATTCTTACCGTGAATGGAGTTTCTATGTAATGTACAGCGCCGTGAGGTGGTATTAAACGCATCATGTGTTACATTAATAAAGGACTGGCTACGTCTAGTGAAAAACAAGTTAACGTAACGCTAGAAATAATAATTAACTTACTATGATACAAGAAATAGAGATTGTTAAGTGTAATTTATTTAGAAGTGTATGTCAGCCATTTAATCCCCGATTTTACATAAACTGCTTGTCATACGTATACTGGGAGATTGGTTTGACTCCCGAGACTTGGCTATAAATATGGCCTTAAATGTATTTTAGACCAAACATTTCAACACATAGGCTACAATTCCCAAAATAAAAAAGTTGCTGTCAAAAAATTAGTCCCTGTAGTGTAATTATGTATGACCTCTCCTAAAATGTTCAATTTAAAACATTTACAAGCTATGCTGTAATTCCTAACGTTTACAAAAATTTCCTTATTTTTGTGGTATTTGAAACCGTCTGTGTATTTAATATTTTGACGAAACCGGCGTCTTGGTCTAGTCGTTAACATTCCTAACTACTATACTATAAGTCTCAGTTCGATTCCCGGTGTGGCAGAACCCTAGGTATTTTTCCTTATGGGGAATTGTTCCCATGGTTGCTATGGTCCGGATAATTAGGCTTATATTAGGATCAAGACTTTTACTGATTTACAAATTATTACTATTATTATTATTGTTATTATTAGCGCCGCGTCTTACTACCCGTTCGGGTTATACGCGCTTACGCTAATGTGTAATGGTAGGGTGATTGTGAGATGAAATAGAAGGATCTACAGTTTAACGTGGGATCCGAACCACGGTGGAGGCCTGGCATTCCACACATTCACAAGTTGTGATTAATACACGTCTGGTGCTTATTTATATAATAATCACAATTACTGTATCACATCACATCATCTCATCGGGATGAAGTAGCCAACCTTAAAAAAACTGTTACATCACTGTCAATAGAAGATCAGAAATGTCTAACCGACAAATCCTAAAAAATAAAAATATAAATAAAACTAGACAGCATTTAATGAATTTGGAACGCACGAGAGAGAGAGAGTATTTGCCAGATACAAAAAATTCCCATTTTAATCCTACCTAGGCTTTACATCAAATTAAAATCCTCCATCCCGTGTCGATCCCATCCATTTCCTCCCGTCAGGAAAGTGTAGTGCGATGTAATTAATACCAGCGGTTTTCGTAACGCCTGTCAAAATATGTCACGCGCCGCCGACAAGGCAAGAAATTCTGGAATAATAATTACTCTTGCAATTACAATACGAGCGCTAACATAACAATAGGAGGGGGTGGGAGGAGGAGCTTTTGTTTGCGTTACTCGACACCGCGCCCGTTCTGGTGGAAAAGTCGCGCATCAACGTCTGACCTCGCTTTTTAGAAGAGGACAAAAATACGAGTCGGAGGTTTGTAACAACGCCTTACCCACCCCATAAGCCTCCGCTAAATTTATACTTGTCCGCTTCGGCGGCCGCATGGTCTAAGGTAGTGGTATTCAACCTTTTTTGCTTCACGTACCCCCAGATAATATTTATCTTCAACTTTATACCTCCAAAGTTTTTATTAATATTATTAGCACCGCGTCTTACTACCCGTTCGGGTTATACGCACTTACGATAATGTGTAATGGTAGGGTGATTGTGATATGAAATGAAGGACCTACAGTTTAAAGTGGAATCCGAACCACGGTGGAGGCCTGGCATTCCCCACATTCACAAGATGTCTTGTCAGAGGTGAAGGAAGAGTTTGGTAATCAGATAAATCTGTGCCGGGACCGAGGATTGAACCCCGGCCGCCAGCATAGAAGTCTGACACCTTACCCCTAGACCGCCAGGTTACCGTAAGCTATACAAATTCTAGTATCTGATGCTCCCTGATTGCATGTCATAACATCTGGGTATATTCTGGATGACTCTAACTCTGGCCCAGATTAATCAATATTTATCATTAGATGATGTATATATAACATATGTTTAATTACGTATTCTCTAATATGTATTTACGTACTCCTGAAGGTAGGCTTACCCCAGGATGAATACCACTGGTCAATGGCGTCACTCTATTAATATACTGGACTGCCAGTGACTAGGAGAACGAGGTTCGAATCCTGGTTGAGTGTACTAAGGGTTGTTTTTCCTAAACGGGTTTCCACTATCGCTCCATGTAGATACATCTCTTATAAATTCAACCTTTCGCGTCCCGAGCTCATCAGCGGAATTAGTACATATGCGTAAAATCATAACAGGTAGTAAGTAATACGTGATGCTAAAATATAATATATATCATAGCGGTATGAGTGAACTGGTTGGCTCAGTGAGTGGTTTAAACTTCTGAAACTTCTTAACTAAGCTTGTTTTCAATCTGGATGGGCTCTCCTTGGAAATTATGTTTCAAATATAAAATGGGTTATCATGCATCTTTAGTAAAATTCTCGCGCATTTACTTAAAATTCCTTCTCATAAATATGTTTCCTTAAATTATATAGCTCAGTTGAACACATTTTAGTGGTTCAGAAAAAAATAAAGTGGTTGCTCGACCATTTTTGAAAAATCTATTTTTTTAAATTACCCTTACATGTTGGTAGTTCAAATTACTGTTATTTTATTTTTATTATTTTGGTTTTCGTATAGTGGCCATATTTGTTTTACAAGGCACTACATTTTTTGAATTTTAAGGATTTACATACACAAAAATATATCGGCCTCTGTTTGTTCAATCAACATGAGCGGAAAATCATTTCGTTTGGAATGTAAAGGGCTACAAGTTTGTTTATGTAGCCTTTTAACTTAAACTCAATTCTAAAGGGTGAAATTTCTGCCTAAAATTTCAGATTTGCTTTTTTAATCAGTTTTCACAGGGAAATATTTTCATTGAGGGAAAGTGTCAACAAGCTACAATTTTGTATGCAGGCATACATACACTTCTTGTCCTTACACACCATGTTTCAAACCTAAGAAGTGCCCCCCCTTTTAATAATTTGTTTAATTTTTTGAAATTTGAAAAAATTAAAATTTTCAGAACTTAACATCTCAGGTGATAGATGAGACAAAAATCTGAAACTTTGGTCCATAAGAGTATATATCTATAATAGTAATAAAGACAAAAGATTTGAAGTTTGAGAATTGACTACATACAAGCTGAGATATTGAAAGGACAAAATGAGAAGAAAAATCTTGCACATATTAATGGGTTTGTATATCTCTACTAAAGTAAATTTTATTTGTATTAAATATGTTTATATGTGTAAAAATACATTTCATACACATAAATACATAGGTGCTTATTATTTTTACCTAAAATAAAACTTAAAAAGTGTTAACTTATTAACAAACTAAGTTTGGTGCTTGGCAAAGAGATGAGAGATTTATTCTTACAATTTATGGCTGATGTAGTGTGTACGACCAGTTACATTTGGAAGTTCCATTAGTATGATCTTAAATAAAATTATGTGCGCAGGTACTCTGGTTTTGACATCTCTTGAAATCTCCAAATAACTTCTTGCCCCTACTGGCTCGTAAAACTGAAGTTTGAAGTCATTATATCCAATGCTCACTTCCTCAATAACCCCACGATACCATTACCCTATTTCTATTTATTTTTTAGTAAGAACGAAGAAGCTTTTGATACTTTTACTTCCTCAAAGTAATCAGAAATTGAAGTGTGGTAACATCTTACGGGGGTGTCATTTGTAGGAATATATATGTAGTATGATCTAGTTTTAGGAATTGGCAAGCATTTTTCAAATCGATTTTCCAATTCAACTCCATTTTTAACCACTTCTTCACTTATAGCATAGGTATACATAATGCCAAGAAGGTTTTTATCACAAAATTGAAACATACCCTCCGGAGTTAATATTCTATTATTAGCTGTCATCTGAAGTCCCCTCTTGGTCACTTCTATTTTTGTAGTCCCTCATACCCCAGCACAAGCATTTTTCCCATGGCTGGTAGCAAAAAAGTGCCGCTCTGCTTGAAGGCCAAAGTCTTTATCATGGTGACATAGATTGAGAAAGTTCTTCTTATTGTTGTGCAGACTAGAAGATCCGTCGCTGAAATATAAGATCTTCGTCACTGAGTAGTCTTGATAGCTTTTGGAACGCATGAACTGTGGTGGTATTGTGCTTAAGGTGGTTACTGATGACACAAAAACTTCTGCTCTTCAATTCACGTTGATTACTTTCTTTATGATAGTAACAAAGGGGTGAACAGTGGCTTGTTTGTTCACCCAGTGAAAATTTTATATTTCGTCTTGGATTACAAAATAAAGGTTTTCAGAAAAAGCAGCTAAAACAACGCATTCTGTATCCAGCAGGTTCCTTTTATGGTCCTTAAGAAAATTTGACTGTACTTTGGATGCATAGTGGTGTTTCTTTAGAGAGCTGAGTTTTTCTGCTAAGGATTCAACAAATTCTTCTCTTGGTTTTATGACTGAAACCATCTCGGCTCGGTCAGTTGTAACCCAATGTATGTAGCTTATTTTGTCAGGGTTTTCTTCTGTCTCTTGTTCTTGGAACAGCAATTCCCTTGGGAAATCTTCACCTGGGCAGTTGGTACATTGGCTTAGCATGCACTCAGAACGGTTTAGGTCACAGACAAGCATCAAAAGAGGATATTTGCAGTCAATATTTAATTTTGCACCATCTATCATTAATTTAATATTTTGTTGGTATGAACACGCACAGAGTGTGTCCCTGATGCGCCAGCTATTACACACCATTTAGACCCTAAGCTCACAGAAATTTAGCGTCCAATTTTACATTCTGGGTGGGCTTCCCTAAATTGTACATACAGTTCATTCAGGTTACAAAGTAATAATGGTTTCTGTTTATGTACTTCAACCCCATCAATTCGGACAGATACACAATCTTTTTTACCGGGAAGAATCCTGGTGTTTTCTCCACTGATATAAAATCAACAAACTTCCTGACCGTGTATTCATTAATATTTTTACACAATATATTTTTCCTAGGTCTGGCATTATTCCGTGGGCCTTATAAAGATCCCTAGTAACTTTAACTAAACGTTCAGAAACTTCAAATTCAGTTCTTACATTTTTCTTAACCAAGATTCTGGCAAAAGACATAATATTTTTACATTTTCTTCTTTTTCTGCTGTCTTAAATTTTTATTTCAGCTTTTAAATGATTGCTTCATATTCTTCAGCGAATGATAGCGAGTGAAGATTTTGTGCCAAGGGCTCATCAGGAAGTATGTATACTCCCTTTTCAAAAGAGGCTTCAAGTCCTCGCTTCAATCTTTGGAATAGCTTTCCTAACGTTGCTTGAATTTCCATTAGTTTTTTTTCTTTCAGAATTTACCTTTATGATTTTAGAAACAGGAGATACTCCTAAATTTGAACAGGTTGCATCCAAAAGGTCCATATGTTCAGATCGAGGTACAAAAACATCATCTTTTTCAATTTAATTTCTTCCTTTATTACAAACAGTCTGCTGTAGCAAGTAGTACACAAAGATTTCTAAGGAATAAGATCTACTGAGTATTTTTTTTTCGATTAATATTCCACTTTAACTTCCCTAAGTCCTTTGGTGATCACTTTTTTAAGTGGGTGAGAACAATAGTAACCATAAAGATTATGGTACTTTAAAAATAACTTATTTCCGTGGTACTTGTAGAGGTTTGAAACAGCAATATTTGTTCTTAAAGCAATAAGATTTCTATTATCTTCACATAATTCGCTAATCAATTTGATATAATTAGATATTGGTCCATACACAGACTTAGGACACTCTTCTCCAAAAATTCACCCGCACTACATTCAATTTTTTAATATGTAAGATATATTATAGCATTGACTAAAATATTTGTACAAAATCTTGTTGAAGGTATTCCACTATAACAAAGGGAATTAGAATGAATCGAATAATTACATAGAGACACTACACTTCTATTTCAAAATTAGTAATAATTTAAAAATTACACTCATTAATATATTAATACACTTTAATATTGACTAAAAAAAATATGTAGCGCACAAAAACCACCTTTAGTCCTCTATCTCTGCTCTGATACTTTCACTCAAACTTCTGAACAAGTCTGTCCGCTCTGACCCATGGGCCAGTATCTATTTAAAACAAAACCTCTGACTAATAATGCCCCCCTTCATTCAATTTCTAAAACAAACAACCTCTGACTTATACTCTTAGTTAGTTCTGTATTTGTTCTGTGATTTACCCATCAGAATGTTATATATATATATATATATATTTCTTTAATACTTTAATTTTAAGATAAAATAATTCTGTGTCCTTAGAGTAATTTGTTTTTACATGAACATACAATGCAATAACATATTAATTAATACTATATATGTATTCATTGAAACGTGATTTTTTCTCCTTGTGTTGTTCTTTAAATATCTCGGCTTGTAGTCAATATATTAGATATTAAGCTCTGAAAATTGCAATTTTTTCAAATATTTAAAAAAATAATATTTTTTTAGGTTAAATTCTCACGTTTGAAACTTGGTATGTGAGGACAAGTAGTTTACGTCTTCCTGTATAAAAAACTGTAGCTAGTTGACTCTTTACCTTAATGAAAATATTTTCCTCTGAAAACAGAATTTATTTTAAAAAATAAGCTTAAATATTAGGCGGAAATTTCACCATTAAAATTGAGTTCAAGCTAAAATGCTACTTGAGCAAACATTTATCCCTTTACTTTCCAAACAAAATGATTTTTCACTCACGTTGATTGAACAAACAAAGTCCGAGATATTTGCGTTTCCGTAAACTTTTAAAATGGCAAAAAATATAGCACCTTGTAAAACAAATATGGCCACAATGCGATAAATACAAATAATTAAAAAATATTAATAATAATTTTGAACTACCAACATGTTAGGGCAATTGAGAAAAAAAATCCTATTTTTTAAAAAATAGTCAAGCAACCAAAGTTAGACCACTTGATATTGAATGACCCTACATTGGGGGCCACGCAGTACAAAGCGTTAGGCTCAAAATATACTGAATTGTTGGTAACGGAGAGGTAGAGCTTGAGAAGGTATATATTTTAGTTAAATTATAAGAAGTATTCGGTGTTACTTTGCTTCTAACAGACAATAAAAGTAATCTCATTTTATTTATTCCGACCAAGTTTTTAATAAATCTAATAAAATCTAATAAAAAATTTAAAATTCCAGCTTCAAGATGCGCATAGTTGTGATTAGTAGTTACTAATTTTAAAATTTCAGCCTCATGAAGGACAGACAAACTCTTTATTTTATTAATATAGATTAAAATAGGTGTAAATTATATTATAAATGTATACTTACAGTACATTTAATTTAAAATAAATATAAATTCTCAAAGTAAAAAATAAAAAACTAGTTATATGGAGCATAATTAAGTCGTAAAGATTATAATATATTTAAATTATTTATAATGTATGCCACGTGTAACGTAATCGATCATTTGAGATGGGCTATATAGTAGTCGAAGGCATTGCGTGTTGTCCTAGGTGTGACGTCACGATTCATAAAAGATGAACTTGTTCATTGGAAAGCAGCCATTTTGTTTTACTTATCGTTTATTATTGACAGGGTTGACGTCCGGAATTTACCTTTAGAGGTCGGGGCACTCCTGATCTCTATGGGCTCGTTGTTTTTCCCCAGTAGATTTAAACTCCACTTGATCTTAGTCAGCTAAGTTATTTAGCAGTTATTTTCAAATACATTTATTAAACATCTTTTATTTCATGAACATTATTAGTTACTGTTAAAATTGTTGGTTTTATATTTATTTATTTTCAAACATAGATTCCCTTAATGAAAATGTCACCGGAAAGCTTTAGAGTATGATCATCCTTATTTTTAATTTTTTATTTGTCTACTATATTAGCAATAGTTGTGTTGGCAATTTTAACTGCCCTACGTTTATTTAGTTTTAAACATAATACAAGCAGGCTAGGGATAGATTTAGTAGCTTGGCCTTATCTCTTCCTTTTTATCTTACAATAGCTCTGAACAGATATTTAACATTTATTTAATATAGGAGCGAAAATAATTAGGTTAACTACACCAACAGTTGCCTGACCATTGAAAGCCCCTCTTTTTATCGTCTTCTTCCACACATTTGATCGATTATGGGGCATGGCCTCGTTTGTCAGGCCTAACTAAGTCCAATGGCCTCGTTTGTCAGGCTCAACTAGGTCCAATGGCCTCGTTTGTCAGGCCCAACTAGGTCCAATGGCCTCGTTTGTCAGAGCTCAACTAGGTCCAATGGCCTCGTTTGTCAGGCCCAACTAGGTCCAATAGCCTCGTTTGTCAGGCCCAACTAGGTCCAATGGCCTCGTTAGTCAGGCCCAACTAAGTGCAATGGCCTCGTTTGTCAGGCCCAACTAGGTCCAATGGCATCGTTTGTCAGGCCCAACTAGGTCCAATGGCCTCGTAGGTCAGGCCCAACTAGGTCCAATGGCCTCGTTTGTCAGGCCCAACTAGGTCCAATGGCCTCGTTTGTCAGGCCCAACTAGGTCCAATGGCCTCGTTTGTCAGGCCCAACTATGTCCAATGATCTCCTCTCATTCATTTATCATCTCTGTTCAGCTTTTTTTTCATATATAGTTTAAATATTTCAAAATTACGAGGATATGCATTAGCACCGTGTCTTACTACCTGTTCAGGTGACACGCATACGTACTAATTACGCTAGTAAGCTAGGGATGAAGGAGGTTTAATTTATAGGGAGTGTATGCACATTTGTGTGGGGGAGTGGGAAAACATTTAAGGAAGAGCCGCCCTAAGTTCGACCGGGATTAAAATTCCGATCTCCATGTCATCGGTAATCTAGTCTGTCGCGAGAGTGACGTCTTAGACCATGTGGTCATACGAGAATATTGATGTATCTGTTTTATCTCGGTTATATTTTTAGTCATAATTTGTATCTACTTCTCCTTTTATTCAAATACATTCACACAATAACAATTTCTTCTACGACACAACATGGATACGAAGCAAGAAGCCAATGATTACGAGGTAGTCGATGATCAAGCAAATGGTGACTGTTGAGGTCTACCACTCAAATTTCACTGAATTAAGTGATAAGCTCCCATTTTCTTAAGAAGATCTTTATCTGACAGCTGGAAATTTGCTAGATTCATCTTTTCGTATTCGTATATCAGTTCAGTTGTTACTTTTGATATTATTCTCGGTGACCTGGCGGTCTAGGGGTAAGGTGTCAGACTTCTGTGCTGGCGGCCACGGGTTCAATTCTCGGTCCCACACAGATTTATCTGATTACCAAACCCTTTCTTCACCTCTGACAAGACATCTTGTGAATGTGGGGAATGCTAGGCCTCCACTGTGGTTCGGATTCCACGTTAAAATGTAGGTCCTCCATTACATCTCGCAATCACCCTACCATTACACATTAGCCTAAGTTCGTATAACCCGCACGGGTAGTAAGACGCGGTGCTAATAATAATATATAATAATATTATATTATAGATAGCCCTACCTAAAAAATAAGACAAATTATATATATATAAAAGGTGTTCCATCTTAGGACAACTCCAGGTGTGGCAGAAAGGAGCACAAATATTTATACAGTTTTTATATAATATACATTTTGTGGCCAAAATAAATCAAATATTTCTCCAGTAGCAACATAGAGATTAGTTTTCTGCACATGCTAATATGAACAGATCTTGACTATCCGTCAAGGGTGTCCCGTAATTTTGTCAAAACTTTTTAAACAAGGAGACAAGCTAAGTCAGGTTAAGTCTCACCCCAGCTCCACAACTTCATAATAACTATCATCTCATCATTTCATTACGTGTATGACGTGTAGACAACCTCCTATGTTGTACCCTGGACAACGCTCTGTGACAACAGAGCGGCTAATATTCCACACATAAGGTGACTGGGCGTGGACGTCAAAGTCTCTCCCGGTGTGCCATAGAATTTTTTTTTAAAAGCTATGAAAACCGGGGGGATTTTACCAGCCAAGATCGTGGGTTTAAACCCTCACATGTGTGTTCAGATATGCTCAGTGTGCACCTTATCGTGATTGGCCCAGTAGTATTATTAGTACTAAAACTGCTGAATGGGGATTTAAAACCAATGACTATGTATGACTTAATGCGAACCTATTCCACGCACTGATAAATCTAAGTTAACATCTATGAATCTAACATAAATTTCTAACTTAATTTCTAAGCTGGATATTAAATAACCGGAATAAATCTGTCAGTAGAACAAAAACACGTACTAGTAACGTCAGTGCTCCCCGGATAGCAACTAGCTTATTTAAATAATACAGACCTGCTTCAATGGACACATTGTCTAAGGCGTCACTCTCGCGATAGAGTATAATGGCAATGATGTGGAGGTCATGGTTTAAATCCCGATCGAGTGTACTGGGGGTGATTTTCCTAAATTGTTTTCTACTAGTTCTCTACACAAATGCGGTTACAAGTCCTCTAAATTTGACCGTACTCATCCCTAACAAATTAAATTAATTAATATATATATCTCAAACAATGCGTCACATCGGGATGCGGGTTTCTGTATTCTACTTTAAAAAACAACGAAATTTTGAGAGCAGTTAAACTGTTTTATTGTAATTTTAAAATTACAATAAAATTAAATGATTGTTTTAAAATGCTAAAGTTATTCAAATGATCTCAAATTTACTATTATCGAATGAAGAATGCAGAAAACTGAGCTCCAAAACTTTTTCTGGTTCGGGTGTAATCTTGTAACTAATTTACCCTGGTTAATCAGCCGTGAGTTTGGCTTAAGGGACGCTAGAAAAGAAAAGTTGGTTTTTTTTGCAGTTTTTATAGCAAAGCGTTTTTTAACCAAAATAAATCCAATATTTCTCAAGTAAAAACATATAGTTTAATTTTCTTCACGCGGTTATTTCAACAGTTATTGAATATCGGTCAAGGGTGTCCTGTAATTTAATGACAACGTTTTATATTCCTTCAAAAATGTGTCATCTAATGCCGCTATATTTATGACAGATATTCAGAAACTGTTGATATCAACATGTGAAGAAAATCAAGCTCTATACTTGTAATGGAAAATTATTTTATTAGTTTAATTTTGGCAAAAATTAAAACTATAAAAACTGCAAAAAAAACTGCCATTAATATGCGTCATCTACACTACCACCTTAAGTTAAAGGATCAGAGATCTAATTAATTTATATGACGAACATCACGAGTATCAAATTAAAACCCACACAAATTGCATACACTTGTGCATTTCTTTAACACACATCATCTTATCATTTTTTGGCAATCCCCCGATACTAAAAGTTCCCCAGATAGTCTCTGGGTCTGACACTCCGCCTTCATGTCCCTGGTGAGACTGAAAGCACCTGAGCTCAATTAACTTAACAGGTTCCGCTCTAAAGTTTGTAACCGTTACTACCTCAAGAACACCTGCTGAAATTAACAAACTTTATCTATCTAAACCACGCAAGTTGGGCGAGATACTAAGCATTGTAATTGCAGGTTTCAAATAGTTATCGCAGAATCATTGAGTGGGAAGCATGATTTGTAAATACAATAGTTCGGAACAATTTGCGCAACAGGATTGGGATTGTATTTAAACTTATTGAATAGCCTTCTGTGTCTGACCAAACATCTTGCCCGTGCGTTTTGGTAGTCAAAGCGTCTTCGTTCTTGTGGTGTGAAAACAGGTTTTGAGGTGATGATTAGGAGCTAAGTACCATCTTAGGTGCTTAAAATACGTGACCTGTGGTTACTACCTTAAGAAAAGATTATTATACCGGATGTCCCAAAACAGAATGTCCATTGCTCAACCAAGTGTTTTGGGGATCATGAAATTTTGGTTGAAAATATTTTATTTTAAACCTGAGTTCGATCGGCGAGGGCTGACCATAAACAGGTGTTTAAAGTCTATAACTCTAAATTACAATTACAAATTATCGAACCTTGATGATTTATGCAGAGTTGGTCATATTTTTATGTAATATAATTCATAGCTACCACTATATAGTCATCATAATTTCTGTTCTGAGCCGATATATTCCTTATTTTAATCAGCAGTTGTGCCAAACTTTCTAATATAACAGTACTTCACGTGACCACGGAGAGATTTGTCCAAATACTATCTTGCTCCCCGCCTTGGCCAATCTAACGTTCCAGAAAGAGTCGATTGAAAAATTAAGTCATCTTCATTCAAAAAAATGAAATAATAAAATCTACTTAAAACATGTGCAGCTGGCCAAACGTCCCAAATTAAATTCATATCTATTTCAATTTTTTTTTTTTTTTACTTAAAATGTTAGCAAAGACACGCAGTTTATTTCTGCCCTGGATAGTAATCCCCACTCTCATAAACACTAGAAACACTTTGTGCTGTGTTCACAACAACGTTCAGTCCTTGCATATATATGCTATCAATCTGTGAAAAAATATGATATGTTATTTGTGTTTATTGTTTGAAAATGTTTCATTTGACCATTGAATACAAAATTATTCAACCTATGAGGGTTTAGAATTGTATCTGAGCCCCAAACTGATCTTAACTCTCATTGGTTGTTTAATTCTGAGAGATGAAAGCTGACTGATAAATCGACCCTCTTTCTAACTATCTGTTATGTGTGTTAAATTCTACCTGTCGACCATATTTATATATCAAGTGATTTATGAGCCTAATTGGAAGTGAACTATTTTTGTATGATATGGGTCCTGTGCTGAAACTAACTGAATACATTCTTAATACGAGTATGTGTTTAAGTTTGATTGCTAGATTATTTCAATCATTTCATAGTGAAATATGATTATATTACTGTATACTAAATGTTAACTAAGTAAATCAAAGTTTAGCAAAATAAACTCCATAAACGCAAAAATTAAAAAGCTCGGTTGATAAATGACCCAAGTATTTAATTGTTCCTATAAAATATTATTTATATATGGCAGTAATTAAGGTGCTTGCAAATATTAACTATACATAAATAAGTATACATGTAATTACAACAAATCAATTCATTAGTTGAAAACCAATTTTAAAACAAACTATTCATAACAACATTAAGAACACTTTAGTTGCAACTTGTTATTGCATCCACTAACAAACAGTATTGTTAGAAAAATAACAAGAAACACGGATTATCAGTGCAATATTTGGTTGTGTAATTTGAACTATAATTTTAGGCTTGTCCATATCAATGATCCAAGAAATGCCTGACCGTAACTTTATATTTCTTAATAAACTAGCTATTTTTAATATTAAATATTTATTGGTTCAAATAAATTATTCTATTATAAACTATAAACTTGATGTTGAGTCAATAAAACCAACAACTTTATGAGCAGATAATTAAAGTTATTAATGATGTGTTTAAGTAACCTATTTAAATTAAGAGAGAAATTTTAAACCTGTTAGCAACCAATAATTTGTTAGTAATTCATAAATTAATTTCACTCTACAACTGCGCATTCTACTTTTAAAGATTATATCAGTTGTCTTGTAAATGTTTTCATAAATTTGGAAAATTATTTTAAGACAACGCGGATTTTATAGCAATATATTCAACTTTTGTTAAATAGTGTGCAAATATTTCTTGGATATTTACACTTACACGTTGTTTTACCAAAGATTAAATTCGTGTATAGATATGCACATATTAATAAATTATGTTCCCTCTCTAATTGATTAATAACGTATAGTTGTAAACAGCTAAGGAATATATCCAATCGAATTAACAAGATTTTAATTTGTAGCTATAGAATCCTCTTCAGCTTAGATTAATTGTCTAAATCAGAAATTATTTTTATTTCTCATCCACTGGAATTAATGTAAGATTCTCGAGATTAAAAAACTGTTTATATGTCAAATTTCCTGTCGGATTTTTATTAATAAGGAGTATCAAAAAACATAATTAAATAGATGAAGTTACAGCATCAATTAATGTTACAAATTACTTTGTCAAAAAGGATTTGTTCTTGCTATAATTTGAAAGAACTAAATACGAACAAAGTATAACATATTACTTAATGGGTCGTGTACATTGTATTTCACTGACACAATTATTGTGCTATAAATTATGTTATAACTAGGGATGGGGTGTACCCTGGGAACTGAGGAACTTGGTAGAGGTTAGGTTGAGCCCAACCGGAAACCAGGTTATGGGGTGGACGAGAGACAGGAGGCTGGTCAGGATCAAAATCAAAAAGTTTGGAACAAGGTATGGCCAGTTGGCTCCCAGCTTAGTGGGCTAATAGTTGGTTGGTTGGTGATGGTGAGCAAAGTCATCATCGGCCCCCGTAGCCTCATTTAGGAAAGGCTTCCACCATGAGGCCTACCTGAGGATCTACAAGCGACAGCCCCTCTACTCAGGTGTAGGCCACGACAGGCTAAGTAATCCGATGGTCAAAACAAACCAAAGTACTCTAGAGAATAAAGTAAAATGCTGGATTGTAAAAATTGTTGACAGACGTAAACTATGTTTAAAGACTCTGAACACTGTCACACAGCCCGTAAGAGTGAAGGATATTGTAGACATGATGGACGAGAGGAAAGTGTATGTCCTGGGCTTGAGCTAGAGCAAGTGTAGAGGGAGCGGTTTGAGAGAAATAAGGAAAGGTTACATTTAGCAGTGGATGGGAAACAATTACGAAAGGAGAAATGGAGCAGGCTTTGTAGTGGGAGAGGGTTTGCAGAGACGAATGACAGGATAATAAAGATAGCAATCGCTGATAGCGGAAAAGATGAGGAGGAAATACAAGTGTATGCCTCACAAGTGGGGTGCCCAGTAGAAGAAAATGACAAGTTTGAAGCAGATTTCGAAATGAATATGGGAAAAGAGTGGCAAGTATTAATGGGGGTCTTAACAATAATTATTAGCACCACGTCTTACTACCCGTTTGGGCTATACGCAGTTTAACGTGAGATCCGAACCACGGTGGAGGCCTGGCATCTGACACATCCACAAGTTGTGATTAATACAAGTCTTGTCAGAGGTGAAGGAAGGGTTTGGCAATCAGATAAATCTGTGCTGGGACCAAGGATTGAACCCCGGACCAGCAGCACAGAAGTCTGACGCCTTATCCCTAGACCACGGGAGATTAACGCAAAGGTGGGGAAAGAGAGAGGAGAGTTTGAGGAGGTGTTAGGGGGGGAAATGGGGTAAGAGAAATGAGGAGGGTAGAAGTATGTTGCACTTATGTGCAAGAAATAAAATGAAAGTGGCAATCAGATGGTATAAGAAGGAAAGAGAAAGTGATAAAATCGCTAAATACAGTATATGAGGAGCAAAGTTCGGTGATAGACTAATTTCTCATGGATTAAGAAATGAAAAGGTGCACCGTAAACATTAAGGTAATGCCGGTTGTGTCCTTAGATAGTGACCAGAAGTGTTGGTGGCAGACATAAAGGGATGGGAATGTAGGAGAAAAGTGGTAAGACAAGAAAGAAGAATAAGGGTGTAGAGGCAAAAATAAGAGGAGGAAATATATACATAAGAAAGACACGAAGCCAAAGGATGAGCTGCAAAGATAGAGAGGTGGAATGGGAAAAGTTTAGGAACAGTTTGGTGGGAGCTACAGAGTAGTTATGTGGGAGGAAAAGTGATAGCAGGTATTAGAAGGAAACACCCTGGTCGAACGACAAGATGAAGGAAGAAGTGGAGGAGAATATTAAATCATTCAACAGGAGTTTTAAGAATAGGAATGAGAAAACAGAGGAAGAATATAACGGGAATAAGAAAAGAGCGAAGTGAGCTATACGGGAAGCCAGGAAGGATTTGATGCAAAAATGGACAGAAATAATGGAACGAGACGTGTAATTAAGTAAGAATATGTTATATAGCCAGGTAATAAAGAGAGTTAAAGAGAAAATACAAGAAGTTAGAATGAATCATGAAAAAGAAAGAACCTTGAAGACAAGAGAAGAAGAAAAGGAGCTATGAATTAGATATTTTGAGAAGATGTTCTACTAGGGAGAGGAAAGAAATTAGTGTGAAAAAGGGGACCCTGAATAAATAGCATAAGAGGAGGAAAGAGGTTGTACATGTAAAGAGGATGATGCAAGGTAAAGCACCGGGTGTGTATGAACTGATTGTGTAAATGATAAGAGCTTCAGGTGAAGTAGGTATACAATGGTTATGCAGAGTGCTGAGAGGGATTTGGAATGAAAATAAACTACCAGAAGACTGGAAAAAGGGAGTTTCAAGAAAGGAGACAAGAAGAGGTGTACAAATTATAGCGGAATAACGATGGTGTTCCACTGAACAAAAATATATGAGAAAATACTGAATAAGAAATAAAAGGATGCTGTAGAGAGGAACTGTATGGAGCTCTACAATAGATTTTATATTTCCCATTAGAAAGCGGATGGAAAGAAGGTATGAATTTGGGACAGACTTAGTAATGGTATTAATATATTTGGAGAAGGCACATGATAGCGTGGATAGAAATTAAGTTTTAAAGCGATGGAGTAAGTTTAAGTGGAAAGAGGAGTTTTAATGAGAGTAAAAAGCATCTATGAGGATAACAGGATAACAGGAGTTGTGTTAAGATGGAGAGTTGGAGGATGGAGGAGTACCGAATAGAAATGGAATGAATAAGGAGAGTTCCCTCTCACCACTACTCTTTGTAATGATAGTGGAAATGGTCATTTGCATGAACAGAGAGGTGGGGAGATTTAGCTAGGAAAGAATGAATGATGACTTGATGTTATGGGGGTTAAGAATTAGGCAGTGCAGGAACAATTACAAGTATGGAATGAGTAAGTGAAAGAGTGTGAAACGAAACCTAGCATGGTGAAGTGTGAAGTGATAGTAATGACAAGGAATAGGATAAAACCTAGTAAAACTAAAAAGTTGTATGGAGTATAGCTGAGAAATGTACAGAACGTAAAATTCCTTGGAAGCGTGTTTGAGTTGAAAGATGGAAGTAGAGCATATCTAATGAGTAGAGTGCAGAAGGGAGAGTTGTTCTAGGGGTGTGTAATGGACCTGCTATTGAGAATAGAATTGCCCTTGAAGTGTAAGGAATTGTTTAAAAGGGCATAATTTGTATCCATAATCCCACATTCAACAGAAACATGGGACATTGAATGTAAAAGAGGAAAGTGGAGGCCATGGGAATGAAGTTTGTGAGGAGCATGTTAGCTGTCACGAGGATAAACAATATCAAGAATTAAGTTTTCTGGGAAGGATTGGGGTACAAGGAGTACATAATATAGTAGAGAAAGCAAAATTTGGATGCTATGGGCATGTAATGAGGATGTAGAAGGATATGATGCCAAAAAAATTATAGAAATGCAGTATGTAGGGAAAGGACCTTAAGGGAGTCCAAGAAAGAGTTGGGAGGAGCAGATAACAGAAAGTGTACCGGTGAGAGGAGAAGAACGGAAACAACTAAAGGAGAGAGAATGGTGAAGGATAAAGTTAAATGAAGGCATGTTACTAAACTGACCCAGCCACAAGCTGATGATGGCGATGATGAGAGGGGTGTCAAACTCAATTATTTGATATCGCGTTAACCTCAAGTCTTATTGGTACTGAAAGAATCGATAATCGATCTTAATGTAACGATTCTCGATACTTCGATACTCTCAATGGCAACTCAGAAATCTATAAAACTCAACATAAGTATAAATCGATTATCTCCAATATTGGTTTATTTTGGGTCAGTTAACAACCCTATTTGGTGAATTTAAATAAACTTGTGTTTGACAATTGTTTATTATACCTTTTTTTGATGTTTGAATCAGTGAGGCTTTATTTATTTTATTTTATAATTATTCTATTTTATTAATTATATATAATATGTTTTAATACTTGGTAAAATTGATTTTTTTAAATTAGATTAATTGTTTTATATCATTTTGTATTTACATTTTTTTAGTTTTTTTGCTCTGCTATGAAGTCGGATATTTCTTTAATGAGGTTGGATGCTTGGAATAATAATGAAATAGGAAATATTCAATAATCGAACAATTAAGGTTGAACTTAAGAATCGGAATCGAGAAAAACAGCCCTCGTGGCAACTCTAGACTGTATATACTATTATTATGATTCGTTAAGTGAACAGTACCACTTAAATAACGTAATATAGAAACGATTGGAATTTTGAGTTTTCATTAGTAAAATACACATTTAATATTCCTAAATAGTATAATAAAATAGTATATGTTTGAATAACAAATATAGTAAAATTTTGAAAAACTCTTCCCCAGATAAATTAAAATTTGGTATAGAAAATAATTTAGTGGTGAAACTTGGTTTAAGTATATACTTTTATACATACTTACACTAGGAATTTATGTTAAGATAATTACTTATTATTAGTTATTATATAGGTATTATACTTGAGATGTCATATCAGAAGAAGTATTCAGGGAGATTTCACAAGGTGGATGTTAAATGGTGGTAATTGTGAAGATTATGCCACATAATATATAATCAGAAATAAAGTAACAAATATTATAAATATGTATTGTATTATTTGACGAAACTGCATTCATCCAAATTAATATGTATGTTTATTTGTTGAAGAATAAAAACTGAAGATGTATAAAATAAATATTACATAAATGTGTCAACAAAGTAATGAATTTATTACATTTTATTTTGAAATAAACAAGATCATAGTCCATATTTCCTTACTATTCTTAACTAAGGCATTTAATCAATCAAAATAATAACAATTGTATCCAATTAGTTTTAAACAAATAGAAAATTGAATGACACTAACTTTTTGGCAATAATAAAATTAATCATTTCATGTTTGTGTAAATATTCCACTAGAACAATGTACACTATGTCAGACTTTCAGTATTTATTATAAATCTAGGTAACTTTATTTCTATTTCTATAATTTAGAAAATATGTAGGTAATTCAAAAAATGAAATTAACTTGAAACAATTTTGTCAAAAACTATTTTAATATGTTTCACTCTGAACAGTTTAGCAAGTACCGTCCTTACCTGACAGCTAGAAAATTTACTATATCTAGTCTCACACAAATGTCAACTCATTTGATAAGCAGCTGTGACTTTTTGTTTATATTATTATTACTAAAAAAAAGCACTAATTATGTAGAAATATATCAATGTGACAGTGAAATAAATATTTATTTTCCAAATAGTCCTTTCTATTAAATTTGAACTGTAGTTTCACAAGAAAAACAGTCTCAGTTATGCATTTCCAATCTTGATACAAATCATATATTTTTAAATCAAAAGAAATAATTGTTTGATATTAGACTCACTTTGATCCAACACACAAGCTCAGTTGGTTAGTGTGTCTGTCTACTGAACTAAGGGTCCCGGGTTTGATTCTCAACATGGCCGAATATTTATCATTGATGAAAATATGGGTTTACACTTACACATCGATAAATTAACGGCCGGGGACTGGATGTTGTGCCTGTCCTAGTCTTAAAGTAGATTATAAGGCATATGAATCAGCGACAGGCCTAGCAAGTGAGTAGTGGAAGTAAAATTAGGCTTACTATTCTAACTTTAAATCAAATTCATGACATATTATCTCACGTGATCTCAATACTTGGATATTTTTCAATCTTAAATAAACTATAGCTGTTTGAATATTATTATTAATATTTTTACTACTACAAAATATGTATTTTATTAATTTAAAGAAAACATTAAAAGGTACAAAAATATATATGCATACAAAACATACAGATTCATCCCCTTGTGACTCTAATGGGCTAGAATTCTACATATAGAAACTAAAAATATGAGAGCCCTTTTAGAGTATGTAAAAAAAAAATCCCCCTCTTAGTTTTCAAGAGGATAATATCTAAAAACCCGATTCGGTCACCGCAAGGTATGACGCACTACTCTCGTGTTAGACTAGACTGCCTAAGAAGGGGAGATTGGGGTTCAATCCCGGTCGGATGCACTGAAGGGTTTTTTTCTTAAATAGTTTTCCAATCTCCCTCAAAGCAAATTCGGGTACACTTACTCTAAATTAAACTTTCATAAACCCTAACACATCAATGTAATTAGTAAATATAGGTGTATAGCCCGAACGGTTAGTAAGACGCGAAGATAAAAAAATTATAGAAACACAAAAAAGGGAATAACAGTACAGGTATTTAAATAGATATCATATGAATGAACAAAATTTTGATTCGGATGGGGGATAAAAGCAATATAATAAGGAAAATTAACAATAATACCCAATCTCAGGGAGGGGTTTAAGAATTTGAAGAGGGAGGGAGGAGTTAAAAATATCAAGACTAAAATAAAAGTGTAGCTGTCGAGAATTGATCCCCGGCCCTCATGATCATCAAGCAGACACTCTTGAAAATACGTTGCATGGGTCAAGATACTATTTCAATTCCAAAGAGCAAACTTAAGACCAGTCAAATCAGAGCATTTATTAAAGACGTAATAATATAGTTTTATTTAGAACCACGTTGTACTATATGTTCGGGATATACGCACATGCACTAATTATGTTAATGCGTTATGGACTAGGAAGGTTGAAATTATAGGAAGTGTACCAGAATTTGCGCAGAAGATAATGAGAAATAATTTAGGTACAACCAACTGATATTATATTACCAGTCATAGGCAGTCCAGTTTATTATTGCGATAGTGACGCCTTATACCATTTGACCACCAAAGTGGGTGAAGTTACAATTAAAATAAATTGAAGGGTACAAAGAAAAAAAGGTGAAAGACCCACTACACACATTTTCCACAACTTTTATATCTTAAACCCCACAAGGACCCCAACAAATACTCATTTTTTTCAATAATTTATATACTACAGAGAGCTCTTTTAATCATAATATAACGGTATCATGATTGTCTAACAGATGACAGCACTAACTCAATATGAGCTAGAATTAAACTTCCCCCTTTTCCATGGTACCCTTAAATTAAAATCAAGCAGTGACGCTACAGTCAAAAGGGTTCTCCAACTTGCACCAGCAGCATGCTGCGTCACGGTGGTAGCAGCATCGGAAATGGCTGAGAAAGTTGTTTCCTCGCTTGCAACAAACAACGTCTGGGGTCACCAGACTACAGCTAAGGGGCTTACAACATCATCTGTCACGTCTGTCAGGGCGTCGTAATCATTGATCTCCCCACATACCCCCCTCTCCCCCAAGATATCTTTTTATATGAAATTGTTGACCAGGGATTAAAGAATGAAACTCATTCATCGCAATTGTGTTATAATATAATAACTAGAGTATCATTTGGCTAATTTCACATGGGTTGATTCAAAAAATTGAATAGTTTAAGCCCACCATGATTCCCCATTAAATTACTATATGAATCAACATTTTAAAAAAAATTAATTTAAATTTTGGAAGGAAATATTTGGATAGCTTGAAGTCTATCTAATGTTAAGGTTTTAAAGTTTGTACTCAAAGATATTTATTAAATCACTATTAATTATTAATTCCAAAGAATTAGTATACAAATTTAGAGCTATTGACGCATAGTAAAAGAGAAAGTGCAAAATTCTGATCTGGCGGTGAGTGGATTTCCTAAAATAGGGGATAGGTTGACTCGCCTTTCATCGCTTCTGTGTGTCAATGCTATCACGTGACGCACTGACTGACTGCTATTTTCATATGTTAATATTCAAAGTGTTTATATTTAATTTTAAAATTGTTTGTTTTTATGTGATTGTGTATACGTGTGTTTATATGCAGTCTATTTTGAGTTTATAAATGTATCTGTATCAGCTATCTATAAACTCATTAAAATGGTTATTTCTATCTCTATTAGAAGTGACTGGAAAAGGTGTCAGCAGATTTAATAACAGAGGCAGCGAAATATTATAATAGTATATAAAAATAGACTCCCAGCTATTGTTTAACAGTTTGGAAGTATTTTTGCTCATGTCCGTAGAAAGCACAAGCTGATATTTTAAGTGTAGATGAGTGATGTAATCATCAATGATGTTGCTGAAATGGCCTCAGCATTAAATTTAATAATAATAAAAATATAAACACAGTAGAACCCCGACCATCTGGACACCGGTTACTAGGACAACCAATTACCCGGATTCATATCGCAGCAGCGGTTTTCATTAATTTCGAACAAATTGTGTTTTTATTAACTTTTTATTAATTTTTCAGAGTTTGTATGTACGGTATATAATTGAATTTTTAAGAAGTTTGAGTATTTGTTTTTATGTTGTTTTACATAATAAATATGTACAGTACATGTTTTTTATGTACAATTATGATGTTTTATAATTACACACTATTACAGTGTATAACTCATATGTTTTGTTAGTGATATATTTTAAATTAAGTCTTTTAGTGTGAAATCCTCTTATTTACTATAAGATCAATTATCCGGATTTTTTTCTTATATGGACTAACCTAGGTTTAATTAGTCCGGATGGTCGATATTCTACAGTAACTTACCTCACCAGCCTATACTTGAACATAGCCTCAGTGGTATTTAAGACTGCATGATAAGAACCGTGATATTTGTAGTCGCAGGTCACTTAAAACGTGCCCCCNCTTTGCCCTTACAGTGTGTACGGGATATAGGCGAGCCCAAGTGAATTTTATATGGGTCAGCGAGATACTCGAGGCATTATTTATTTAAATTATGTAAACAGAAACTCAAACGTTCAAATATTTACTCTGTTGGCAGTATCTTACCTTACGTGAAGAAAACACAAATTTAGGGTGTTCAAAAACAAATTGCTTAGCGCGATTGGCCCTTTTCATTTGGCGTGGAAATGTAGATCCATGGGAACAAACGGTTTCCTTCAAGAATGTTTATTGTTTTGCTATTTTATTTTCGGAAATTGTTTGTTCAAGAATAGGAGCATGTTGATTAAGCTATACTTTACTTTTCTTTACTTTACTTTACTTTATACACACCTCATCTATAATTTTAAGAATCATCAAATATCGACAAAATTGGCATTTTTCAATAGTAAACTGCTGGTTTCATAACAAAAGATAAGAAAATGTAACAATTAATAAACATCGATACGTTATCTTAGAAGGGGTGTTGAAAATATTATTATAAAAAAATATCTTGTTATCGAGAAAGCTGATATTTTCAAAAGTATATCATCTACTATTATTAATGTGTTATTTTATTTGTCATTTTGTGGGAGGAAAAGAGGTATTAAAACCTCTCCTCTTTAAAAAAAAATTATAAGCAGCCGTTAAACTTTTACTTAAGTATCAAAGTAGATAAACTGAAGCTAAAACTTTTTAACTTTGGATAAAATGTTGGAATGATTACCAAAAGCATAGTAAAATTACATATGATAGTAAATTTTGCCGGTTATAATATACTAGCTTTTTTCCGCAGCAACGCTTGCGTTAATGTCAATTTTTAAAACCTGTTCATTAAAACAATAACGTTTCTAATCTCGGAATTCTTAATTTCTCGTGCGGAGAAGAAATCACGCTGAGTACTAGGTAGAAATTACCACGATGAAAACTGTATAGAGTTGACAAAAATATAGGTCTCCACTCTTTAGAATCAAACATTCAATGTAGTGTAATTATTTATATTTTACTATTAAACACACAGAATATGGGTATTGATTAAAGGATATAATGTAACCAAATTTAAGGCTAGGCATCTTTGTAAACGACGTTGGTGGTTTTATCTTGAGGAACAAACATTTACAGGTGGCTACTAAGACTATCACGGGAACCCACCACGTAGAGTATTCCTGTGAGAAACACTTTCCGCTGAGATCAACGTCTGCCACCTTCAGGCTCTGTCTTTGAGCCGTGTTAATGCTCATCGTATTGCAAATATTGATAGGAAACTGCATGTATCTAAACTTGATAGGCAGATCAATAGAATTATGGGTATTCTTTGATCACGACCCATTTCCCGTGGTGCAACCTGTCATTAGAGTCACTTCTAAGATGAAGTTTTGCAGATTGTTTATCTGTAAATAGGTTTAATTACACAGTTTAATTTAAGGTGACATGGTGGTCTAAGGGTAAGGTGTCATACTTCTGTGCTGGTGTCCGGGGTTCAATCCTTGGTCCCAGCATAGATTTATCTGATTACCAAACCCTTCCTTCATCTCTGACAAGACGTGTATTAGTCACAACTTGTGAATGTGGGGAATGCCAGGCCTCCAACGTGGTTCGTATCACACGTTAAACTGTAGGCCCTTCATTTCATCTGTCAACCACCCTACCATTATACATTAGCGTAAGTGCGTATAACCTGAACGGATAGTAAGATGCGGTACTAGTAGTAGTAATAATAATAATAATAATAACACAGTTAATGTGGGTTCAAATTACGCACAAATTGATGGAGGCTCAAATTTTAATTGAAGAGTGTGTTAATGGGTTAACCGAGTGGATTAAGGGAATTAAAAAATTAGTCAGGGTCGTGCCCATGGAGATGTAAGTGCGGCATGGCACTTCAAAGTGATCAAAAATGCAGTCATTAATTTTACCAGCCGATTAATTTTTGAAACTAAAATAGTTTGTTCCTGGAATTACGAAAGAGGCTTGTTTAAAGATTACTTATAACGGGATAGATAAATTGGACTGAATACTGTAAATCGACGCATATTGGGAGTTATTCAAGGACACCTGCCTTCAGATATAAAGTTTGTAACTTATGTAGGTAGGTTTACTACAGTTACCCCACCCATTCTTTCAACACACCTACTTACTCAAAACTTTATTTTGTAGCTTTGAAAAACTTTAAACTATACACAAAGTTTCAACAGCATTGTAAGGAATTACAAAGTTGTGAAATGTGTTAGGAGAAGGGAATATGTGGTACAATAGTAGTGAACTGTTGTTAATATAATAGTATAGTGTTATTTATATAAAAATATATCAAATCTTAAAAACGTAAATATACTCTTGACACCTGGCTAATAAAATAACCGCCAGCAGAAAATGTTCCCTACGAGACACCAAAACAGGTGAGATGGGATATTTTATTATTATTATTATTATTATTATTTCCCTGCATTTCACTATATATTAAGATATACGCATAAATACCCTACTAACTACTCTATGGTTGTGAGAATGATAGAGGTAGAGTGTAAAGGAAATGTACCCGCATTTGCGTAGGGGAGAGGGGTAAACCATTTAGGAAAAACAACCTTCAGTACACTCGGCTGGAATTTAAACCCCGACATCCTCGTTAGTGAACTGCCAGAATTAATGATCTTGACCATGTACTCACCGGTGTGGGCAGTAATAATGCCAATACTCCTAATATTAACAATATTATATTCGCTAATGTGTAAGTTTTATGATAATAATATTATCGTTTTATGATTTTGTCTACATTTACTTTATCATATAAAGAGAAAATATTGTAACTGTGAAAATATTCCACCTCAAGATTGTGATGAATATAAGGGTGGCTACGAACCCAAAAAAATTGTATCTGGAAATTCTGTGTGTCCCTCAGTTGGTTTTTCTGTACCTGTATCGGTATGATGAATTTTGTTAAAAATTGATATTTAGGTATAATATTATATTACCTGGGGCCGTTTTATACATTTTAACTATAACTCTTAAGATAAGGGTTGTTTATTTATTGCTTTTTTATTTAATTTTTTTTAAATGCCTCTAACAATTTTGATTAAAAGGGATATATTTTTTTTTTGGGGGGGNAATAAATTTTGAAAATTAGTTATTTCTCGAAAATTGCGCTACAATTTTGTATAAAACCTATATCATAAAAGATTTTACATGATGAATAGCACTATACAGGTTGGTTCAAAACTCATAGCCCAAACTGCACATATAGGTTGTTTGAACCAAAATTAATACAAAATCTATATACACTTACATCCGGAAAAATATTATAATACCATTAAATTGTGTTCGAATTTTGATGTACAGCACTTGGAGAGCAAAGCTGTTCAATCATGAATGCACAACAGGTTGCATAGGAGTTAGGCGTGCGGCACTACACACCTCGACATCTTGGAGCACAGCAGCAGAACATACCACAATTATAAAAATGCGAATATGTTCTTAGGGTCATCATTAACCGTCCAACATCACATAAAATGCTTGCCATTATTACATGTGCAGTGCCGTGCAACTAACTCATATGCAAACATCTAGGCAGTGTTTTATATGATAAATGGTAAGGGCGTAGAAAGGCTGGGGTTGAGGGGATCCTGACTCCCCATGAAATTTGATGTACCCCCATATGGGATCCATAAAAACTGTTATAGGTTAAAGGTATAGTAAAATTCACGGACTTGCTCCCTTGCTTTGGCTTTGGTGATAATAATGCCGGTATTTACTTGGAAATGGCCACGCGTAGAATTAAAAGGCTCACGATAAAAATGCAATATTGATGGTGTTGTTCACCACTATTCAGTTGAATTGTTTAGAATTAAATCACCTCAAAGATGATACATTGAAGAATCTAAGAGGTAAACACGTCCAACTTACTTGTCTCGTAGTTGGGTAGCTTTGTCAGTCCAATCTCAGAAATGGAGAAAGTTTGTTGTGAAGTTATAAGAAACTAGATAAAACTAAGGGGTGCAATAAATCACTAAGCTATAACGTCTAGAAGGTGCTGCAGTTTAATTTACTAAATGGGTAGATTTGTTAATAAATATTAGAAAACTGGAGGGAAATAAGAGATATTATAAAAGTTACCTCAACCAAATAGTATAATGTTTGCATCACAAATGGCTCTGTCAGCTAAATTTATCTCTTGTTTTACGACTCAGAAATGTTGGGAATTTGTTGGGAAGTACCAAGAAATATAGATTTTATTCAGCTATATTTTACAAATAATAATGTAATTTCAATTTATAAATATGGGTAAATATATTGTTAAGTACTAAGAGAATGGAAGAAAACAAGAGGTATTATTTAATATGTTAAAACTACCAAATAATGCTGTAATTTAGTTTTCTGGTTGGATGAAATTTGTTATGAAATATTAGGGGACTGGACAGTTGAGGTATTATTATCTCTCAAGGTTTTTGTGATATATATGGATTTACTATATTTATTGTCATGACAATTCTCAACTGGTAATGACACCGTTTACAAGCACTACATAGAATAACAACCTTACTAAAACTAAGATTGTTTTCCAGGGTAATCAATTTTTAAATAAGCTTTTGGCACTACGTGAGACATGACTGGTGTCGCCATCTTTTTTTCATACACTAATCTTCTCCCATCTCCCCTTTTAGCATATACATAATCAAACAAACAAACCAGACAGTCTAGTACTCTGTTATAAGCCTAATACAGGTCATAATCTTGGTATCGCAAAGGAAGGGGCGCAATCCTCTTACTTCTTTGGATCATTTCAGGTTACTTGTCGAGTTCAGATTTGTCTAAATGTCTATGTGAACATGACGTTTCCGGTGTTATTATACTTAATCTCACAACATGTTTAGTTTCTGAGTGACCCATATGGGAACTGTGTTGCCTCACTTTATTCCCATTTTCCTTCTCTCCTACGTATGACCTTGATTCATATAATTTTTACTCTACCGTACTCTAGCAGGCTCCCAGAGGTTCTCTTCCTTAATAACAATGCTGTCACCTATTCCAAAATCATCTCGCCCTTTCGTATTTTTGTTATAGAAATGATCATTAACTTCCTTTTATTTTTATTTGGAGTAATCAATTTTTTCAGGCTGAAGCAAATTTTCCTTTGTTGGTAGTTTTGACCGTAGTCTTCTACTACCAAGCAATTTGGACGTTGTATTGTTGGTCCCTGATTTAGGAGTGTTTCTGTACTCCAATTAGGTAATTTTTGAGCCATAACTTTTTTTTAAAATATAATTTTGGCTGTCTGCACAACACATTCCACCAGGCCATTTGATCTTGGATAATGAGAGCTGGAATTTACAAATTTAAAATTCCAATCAGCTGCCAATTTCTTACCACCATTGAGATAAATAGTATATTTTCACAAATTACCTCCACAGGCATGCCCTGAGGTGAAAATACTATTTTAAAGGCTTTTATAACATTATTAGATGTATTTGACTCTAACAGAATGACCTATAACCATTTTGAAAAATAATCACTGACAAATAGATAATCCTGCCCAGCAAACTCGAAGATGTCACATGCAACCTTTTGAAAGAGAAGTTAGTTAGGATACTAACTCAAAATCATAGGCTATTTTAGATTGCGGGGGTGAAATTTTTCACCTCGTATAAAGCTTTTGACCATATAAACTATGTCATCATTAGTTTGTGGCCAGTAAAAAATTTGTTTTGCCCTTTGTTGTGTTTTAGTTACTCCCATATGACTTTCATGCAGTTGATTCAGAAGGATTTTGGGCACACTTACTCGGTCCTTGAGAAACAATAAACCACCTTGAATATAATTGTCACTTCTGTATCCAAAATACTTTTTAATCACCTCTGGGACTTTTGTCGTGTTCTTTGGCCAACCCCTTATATAAAATTCTTTTAGTATCGCCAATTCTTGATCTTCCTCACTTTCCACTTAAAATTGTTCTGGTCTTGTTTCAGTCATATTAATGGCATGCACAAATTCGGTTAAAAATATATATATATCTCACAAAATTTCACAAAATTTCTCGAAAGTGAATCAGCAAGCAACATTTACTCATCAGGTGGGTAGCACACAATTAAATCATTTTAAGCAACTTCACTTTAATTCCTTGCAAACTTGGAGAATGCACTTAAGCCCCACCCTTCTTCATTATTAACTCAATAGAGCTGTGATCGGAATGAACTGTAACTGGTCTACCATGAATTAAATTATGGAATTTATTACACGCATAATATAATAATCTAAATTCTTCTTCAATTTGGCTGAACATAATTAAATAAACTTCCCTTGAAAAAGAAGGCAAAGGACACCGAGTCTTAAAATTATCTATATACCTATTTTATAATATAATATATATTACATTTGGTATGTGTAGAATTTAAACTAGAGTAATTTTTTTTAAATATCTTTTGCTCGTCTAATTTTGATGGTGGCACTACGACTCTTAAGACTCAAGCCTACTGGGTATACTCGGGAACGCTTTTTGGACTATGATACATTGATATTTAATAATGACACTATCTAAAATAATGGTATAATCAAAATCCCTACAAGAGTTGGAGAAAATGCGTAGAGTATAACATTAAACAACTCATACAAAATGAATCACTGAGTGAATTGTACTAGATTAGACTACAATAAACATACATTTTACGGAACTCCGCACGGACTTTCTCGCTCTATTTTTTTTTAGAAATGGAGATATTTACTCAAAATTCGTAACATAATATACACTAGCAAACCCTATAACAAATTGCGCTAAACATACGTAAAACCTTATTTATTCATGGTTTTAAAATTCGTAATTTTATTTTAAGGAATTAACGTCTTCATTTGTATATTTGGATCAAAACAAAATATCAATATTGGGTCCCCAAGGGTCAACACCTCGTATTAAAAGTTTGACTTCAGGTTAAAATTTTCGTAGTTTTACTAGGAGATATCTTATGGCTATAGCATTGCTATTACATTTCTTTTTTTATAAATCTTGACCAATAAAATAGGTAATATTGACTATTGAGTCTAAAATGATAAAGCTAGATCATTGTTGTACAGGATGGCGCGTGGGAACGAGCAATTTTAATAACTCTGTAATGCAACTTTAAATAATTTTAATTACCATACAAACATGATTGTCTAAATACTACAACTATTCAATTTATCACCTACTCTACCCAAAAGTCATTTCTTAAAGCTAACATCCTTGAGATGACCATCTACCCTTCTTATACATTTCTGCATTTGTGAACGCAAGTTCGTCGTAGCTGGCTGCAACGTCTCAATAGAGATCGCTTCAATCTCTTCACGAATAATATCCTTCAGTTTATTAATGCTTTGAAGACAATGATTAAACACCCGCATTTTAAAAAATCCCATAAAAAGAAATCACACACCGAAATATCTGGTGATCTTGCAAGCCAAATGATATCGCCGTTCCTGGTCATGAGGTGGTTTCCAAAAATCTCTCGTAAAGCGGCGATTGAGGTTCTTTCAGTATGACCTGTAGCTCCGTCCTGCTGAAACCATGTGGACTCTTTCACTGGATAGTTATCTAGTTCATCGATAAGAAATGTTTGAAACATGTTGACATACCGTTATAAAGTTACAAACACCACGTGGTCATTGTCATCCTCACAAAAATATGGCCCTATAATGCCTTTCGATGACACCGCACACCAAAGGTAGCGGGTGAAAATGACGGGGATTCTCCACAACCCAGTACCAAAATTTCTGCTTGTTAACATAACCATTTAGATGAATGTGGGCTTCATAAGACATCCAAAGATTTTCCAGAAAATGTTGGTTTTCGTTAAATTTGCTAAATATTTTTCGGCAAAAACCATTCTCCTACTGAAATCACAGCCTTTCAATCCCTGGCCTACCTGAATCTTGTACGGATGTAACTTTAAATCTGAGAACAATATTCTGGTCTAATTGTGAGGAGACAAACTTAATGACACTGCATGTCGCCGCGAATAACGCTGTGGACTCCGTAGGAACGAGGCTCTGACTGCTTCGACAGTTTCTGGCGTTTGAACATTATTTATTGGCCCTGGATGATTCTTTCTCAATACTAAACCTGTTGTTTAAAAGTCTGAAACTCATGTCTTTCAGCGTGAGATGACAAAACCAGGTCGTGACGCCAAAGTTGAAAGTGACACTGAAACACTCATCGCGTACCGTCATAACAATAATTGATTTTGTAAAATGATTTTACTGCAAACGCTCGATGCACACCAGAATACTGCTCCATATTTGCCAATAAATCAGAAACTGTTGGTTTTATAAAAATATATTTCATATAAAAGTTTTTTATTTTTAATGGTAACATACTACAATTTTGCAATGATCAGTTATTTAGTAACTCAAATAGTTGCGGAGATACGGGAATTTCCGGTTCTGAAAAGTACCCTAAAGGGGATTTTCATGGGAGAATGAAAATATCCCGTTTATTTATGATCTTAATGAACGCCTAGTTACGGATTTTAATCAAAATCGATTGAGCCAATTTTGAGAAAATTGACTGTTTCTCTTTTTATTAAACTACTCTTAACTTTGGAGTTAACAAGACACACAGATAAATGGCATTGCAAAGACCACTTTTGGGGGTTCGGAGGGGTCATTAGACGTTGACATCGATTGTTTTTATGAACGCCTTAAGTGTTCGAAAAGTTTAATATATATGTGCGTATAGCTTTAAAGTTAATGATTTTATAAAAATTTGTTGCGAATAAAATATTTGTATTAGAAATAGATATACATATTTACAATGATAAGTAATTTCATAACTCAATAGTTTCGGAGATATAATAAAAAGTGAAAATTTACGCATCAGAACGGAGCTCTTAAAGTCATTTTGCCGAAATATTGAGAGTAGCAATTTTGTTAATAATATTTATAAATGTTTTGAAATGAAATTTAATCGAAATAATTAGAGCCAATTTTGAGAATATCAACTGTTTCTCTTTTTTACCTTCAGTAAAGTAGCCTTAATTTTAGGGTTAGATATTCAATTCCAAAAACCTCTCGGGGAACTCCTATTAAAATCATAGTAACCAAGTTTTAGCCCGATCGGTAAAATAGTTTAGGCTTTAGTTGAAGGTACAGACAGACGGAAATTCAAAAACCACTTTTTCTGATTCGGAGGGTCATGAAACGTCGAGATTCATCAAAATCTCGAGTTCGATTTTTTTAACGATCAAAATACTTTCTCGACCTGTAAGATAGCGAGAAATTAAAAACAATTATTGAAGCTTTTTGGGTTATTAATATTAATTCTCTCTATGGACGTCCTTTCCTAATCCTATATATATCCTATATATATCCTATATATATATATATCCTATATATATATATCCTATATATGATATATATATATATATATATAGGATTAGGAAAGGACGTCCATAGAGAGAATTAATATTAATAACCCAAAAAACTTCAATAATTGTTTTTAATTTCTCGCTACCTTACAGGTCGAGAAAGTATTTTGATCGTTAAAAAAATCGAACTCGAGATTTTGATGAATCTCGACGTTTCATCCTATATATATATATATATATATCCTATATATGATATATATATATATAGGATTAGGACAGGACGTCCATAGGTAGAATTGGGATGTGGAAACATTAAAATAATATTATATATAAACATAATATTATTTAAATTTTTAGTGAAACATCAAAAGCATTTTAGTATTGTTGAGAAATATCAATAGTAGTATTAATATTTTTACATATAACAAAGTATTAATCGAGTCTGGAATAAAGTAACTTAATTTATTTAGTATTTTCTTAAGGTTTGAAATAAATGCTGGATGACTGATAAAAGAGAGAAAGAGGATATATATAAATTAAGTTACTTTATTTCAGACTCGATTTATATATATATATATATATATTGTTGAAGATTTGGCCAAATCTCACCAAGTTCTTCACCAGACTCTCAGCTCTCTATTGATGTACTTATATGCCACTTTTTAACTGATCTTCCACTTTTAAAAACAAATTTTGTGAGGAACAGCACGGATTTGTTTCCATGTTTTAAAGACGCCAAAAAGGAAGACCCTTATCTCCTTCCAAAAATATTCTAAGAACCTTATTCTAGTAGTATACTTAAAAACGTTCTTTTTTTCCAAGTTCAAGGAGAATATTCATACATCATAACAAAGGTAAAAAAAATTGTTGGCCATGAACTAGGGATAAAATATAACATAATATTTAATTTTATAAAAAACGTTGAAAAGAGCTAGAAATGAATATTAAAAATATTGAAAAAATTGTTAAAATCTTCACTTCCATCTGTCAGAATTGAGACGTGCGCTAGCTTAGAAGTAAGTAAATCCTTCTTATCCCCTCTTAGTTCTTTTATTTTTCCATTCCGTGTGAGACCCACCATTCACTTGTTACGAGTCCACAGCTGATGCCTTTTGATGAGTAATAATGGTCGATCACGAAAATACACAGAAAGAGTCAACAAACTTCCTAGAAGAATAAATGTGTTAAATAAAGAAGTAAGTGTTCTTCCATAGCTCCAAATTCATTTATTTTAATTATTTTAAAAAGTGCTAGATGATATTTCCTCCGTATTCATGTGAATGGAGATAAAGTATTTATCATGCACGACAACATAGTGCGCTATGCCATAGACTAACTCTTAAACACATTTTAATTTACCCGAAACATATTAATTGTCAAATGTTTTTACAATATTATCAAAATAAATGGAAAAGTATAGTAGATTGTCAAATAACATCAGATTAATCTCAGAGTCAGTTAATGAATGAGAAGCAAACCCAACTGGCTTACCTTCTTGAGGTAAGACACAGCATGCATGTTCCGTTTTGACTCACATCTGCTTGAATGACTATTGACTTTGTTTAAGCAAAATTTGAAAGCATCGGTGGGGAACTGATCAGCTTTTTAATCATACTTGAATAATCAAACTGTTTACTTGTCCATAGCGTATCAAAATATTTCTCTAACAATTCCCTTAAGGGTGCTGAAATATCTGATAAATTTGGTATGTGTTTTCTTAGATAATTTATCATGCCCAACATGCTCTGTAAATCTTTTTTATTTTTTGGTTCTTTCAACTTCTCAATAGCTTTAATTTTGCTATCGTCCAGACTCATTGCATATTTATCAAATATAGGACTGAGGTATTTGATTTGTTGCACCATATATTGAATTGTCCTAGTGTTCAACTTAATATCTAAGCTTCTGGCACAATCAAAGACCTTGTTTAATTTATTTACATACTTTTTTATATCGTCTGCGACTATGAGTAAATCATCAATTAAAAAAAGTGTAATGCCATTCCAAATAGCTTTTATATGATGCATATAATATTTATTTATTTTAATTCAAGCGAAAAACCATTCCAATTAGCTTCTAAGAGCATTCAGTTTTCAAAAATGTTAGGGGAAACTACTTTAAATGAGTTTCTAAGGCATCTAGACTTTAAAAATATCCCGGCGAGGACCATTACAAATAACTTCTAAGGGCATCCAATAATTATAGGTATACAAATCTGCACAAATCTGCTAGAGATAGCTAGTGTCATTTAATTTTTGAAGAAAAATAAATCAGGCCAAAAACACTCTAAAGGCATTTGATTTTCAGAAATTTGCCAAAAGAGACTAAGCCAAATATCTTCTAGGAGTATTCAAATTTAAAAAGCTTTAAAGGTTATCAATATTCTAAATATCTTTTAAAAGACGATATTTTTCGAAAAGTATTCAAACGAGTACGCTATCTTCCAGGAACATTCAATTTTCTATCATTAGCTGGGATAGATGAGGGTAGAAAGCCCCTAAAAACTATTTTGTTACTTGTCTCCACCTCCCCCATCATTTTTTCCCCTGTCACATAATTAAAATTTCGCTACTAGTCTATATAGTAGCAATGTCCTTATATATTAGGGTTTAAAGTGGGTTGAGAGGGGACGCGAGAAAAGCCTAGTGTTTTTTCAGGTTTTAGATATAAAAATTTTTTTTGTATATATATATGTATACATAAATCAAATACCTCTCCAGTACAAACATAGAATTGAATTTTCTTCGCATGGTGACCTCAATAATTCCTGAATATCCATCATTAGCAAAGCGGCATTAGATGACAAATTTCTTCAATTAAGAGAAAAGGTTGTGTTAAATTTCAAAACACCCTTGACAGATATTCAATAACTGTTGATCACACCATGTAAAGAAAATTAAATTCTATGTTTGTACTGAAGTAATATTTTATTTATTTTGGCCAAAAATATTTCGCCATAAAAAATTCAAAACAATGGTTTTTTGTCACATCCTCTTCCATCCCACTTTAAGCCAATTTTTTTAAAAACCATTATATACACCTAGAAACTTTTTTTGGAAGGTGCTTTGATAAGTATTTGTTAACTTGATCATTTATATTTTTACTATTATAAATGTAATACACTAACAAAATAATAAATAACTAGGCCTAAATTAACTGTCACAAAAATCACCGATTATTTATAGTATGTAAATGTCTAGCCACTGTGTAACTCCTTTATGGACTACTAGTGAGGAACAACACAAAGATGTGTGACACTTGATATTTTCTTTGCTCGCGATGTTTAACTGGTTATAGCCCCTCTCTCTCATTTTATTTTCTCTTTGGATCTGCGTAGATCTCGGGGCATCCCCAAACTACGTTAGGGGGGCTTGAAGCCTCTCAAGTCTCCCCGTGGGTAAGCTACTGGTCAAGTAAGCAAAATAATAGTAAGAGATGCAAGTTATAGACAATTAGATTCAAACTCTGACATCTACAACAGATCCAAACTGTTTTACATTAGCTTTTTTTTTTTAAATAGCACAGTATGTCTGGCCGTTTTACTAGGTGGTATGGCTAATAATGGAGTGGTTTTCTGCTACTGTAGCTTCCATCTAAGGTTCGTATATGCTGAATAAGAAGGAAAAAACCTTTCACTGATGGTGAATTCGTGTAGGAGGCCATTACCGAAACTTCTGGTAAACTACTTGCTAAAATCAAATTTTAACAATTATGAACTGCCACTAATTCTAACTATCAGCGTAACTTTGGAGAGTATATTAGAGCTAATGTCCACAAATTTGATCAAGTAATGGCGCCTATAGACTCCTTTTATTTCCTAAAATTTTAAAAATGGATGGATCAATCAATGCTATGTTTGATACAGTTCAACTAAGTAATTTTGTGAAAATGAGCTTCAATTGTTTTTTCAAGTATCTGTATATCATAGACTATTGAAAATCATTCTAATAGCCGTAACCATTACAGGAGCAGACATTTTTGCCAAATTCAAGAATTGAATTGAATTCACGCTCAAGCTCTTGGCGTAAAATTTAAACACTCTGAGAGAGTTCATGGAGTGGGGGAATTACCAGCTAATATGAAACACAATAAATGGAAGACATCCGGTTTGAACATAGCTATTCATCTTTTTATGGTATGCACAATTTTGTATTGTAATGTATGTATCAACCATGTATCTAATTTCTATAATGTACGGAGTTGTTCGTCCATTATATTTGTCCAAGGGTCTGGAATATAAGGTTGTATGTAAATCATATCTGAAATTATACTAGTAATTTATATATATTAGCACTTAAATCATGGCAAACATATTGGATGACAGCGTCGATTAACGATTCATTGATCTAATAAGAGCAAATGGGTTCCCCATGAGGTAATCGAAGTTGGAGCGACATTGATCAATCTCAAGTGGCTTTCTGAAAGGCTTCAGCTAAGTGACTGTTGGGTAAATAGAAATTTTAAAAAGGATGGTGAAAATTGCAAGACTGAATTAAGTGAAGTATTCCTGGAAAAACTCTCACAGAAGAACAAAGCAATAATTAAAGCGGCAGTGGTAAACGGTGTCGAGGTAATTCAAGTGTTGCCATGGAAATTTTACAGAAATGGACAAAGCAAGTTAGTCATCAAACTGTTGGTAGATACCGTAATCGAGCAGGCTTAAAGCCCTTCTACGTTTTCCCAAAGCCTTTTAAATCAACGTTAAACATTGAGAATCGGAGATGGTTTTGATATTCCTCCAAAACTGGGATTAAGAGGTTTTATGTATCTTGTACCAAGTGTCAAATTCTTTCTGTGCATTTCGGAAACAAACCTATCAAACTGATATGGTCTGGGCACTCTCTTTGAACATTTTGGATGATGAGCACTACCAGGAAACTTCTAAGAACTCGTATTGCATATGAATAGTAATTTGTTTCACAGCAAAGAGAATGATGTGGATTATCAAAGAGGAGGGCAAGTCATGAAATGGCGAATATTTCATTAATGACGTTTTGCAAGAAAACATAATTCCATTTTACAAGATATCAATAATACCATCGATCCGAAACACGTTTGTTTTCTTTGCGTCAAAGCCGCATGTTTCAAGGCAATTGCAACATAGGAACTGATACGAAACAGTGGTTTTGACTTTTTTTGTAAATTCGGATGATTACAGAATTTTACAACAACCAGGATAGTAGAAATATTACAAATAAATGTATTCTAATATCTTATTTTTAAACCTGTCCTAGGCATTCTCACTTGAGAGAAAATAATATAGCCAATTTCTGCTATGGAAACAGCTGACGCGAATATCTACTGAACATCTATCTCAGGTGACACGAAAGCGATAAAGAACAAGTGACGCGAACACAACTACTTGCTGCAAAATGTAAATAATAATAGCACAAATCTTAGTTGGTTCAATATAGAATTTAGTAATTTTGATAGTTGTCTAAAATTTTGATATTTAAATATAAACATGAAGTAAGTCCTAGATTGATTATGTATTTTAAGATATTTTAGCAGCAACCCCATTATCTAAATTAAGTTGTTAGAATATAAATTATTTTAATTGAGCTCTTGATAGTATAGGGACCCTTTAAATAGACAGATAACATTAAAGATATACGGATAAATAACATAAGCATCTGCTCCATCGTTCCTTCGATTTTGCTTTCGATTAATAATAGAGATTGTTAACAAGTAGGCCTAGTGCCTTTTATCTTGGACAATCCTTATTTTCTCATAGGTCTACTTGATTTGATAATATAGCACCTTGCATTTTATTATTTATCTCCATATCAGTACCTCTTTGCTCAACCACATTCTAAATTTTATTTAGTAGGCCTCATATACCGCATAACAAGCTCCTTCTATACCCATTGTTTGTTCACTATTATTTTCCTGTTCCCTTTAAAGTAAACCTCCATTACAAAACATGGGGATTGTACACTTTGGGTGAATGTTAAACGCCATATTTTCTTTATTACATAGTAGGCCAAACAATTTAAAAAAGTATATTTTCAGACAAGAATTTCAATAAGGCCAATAGGCCCATGTAGATTGTTTGCAGGTATTATTATTATTATTGTTATTATTATTAGGTGTTTTGTCTTACAACAGGTCCATTCATTATGTCCATGAATTTAGACCACCAATGCGCCCTTTCCTCTGCCGCCTCCTTGAGTTCCCAGACTTTTCTAATTTCCTTCAAGTCTTCTAATATTTGAATCCTTCTTCCTAACCTCTTTCCCTCAACCTTTTCTTCTCTGACATAGTGCAGAAGACAGTTCCTTCTAAGGATATGTTTGTTCCAATTTTCTTTTTTTCTTTGAAGAACTACATTCAAAATGGTTATCTTCTCACCCACTCTTCTTAGGACTTCATTTGTTAACCTGATCTTCTAAAGTTATCTTGGACACTACATTTCAAATCTCTCAAAGTATTTTTCTTTTCTAGGCCTATCTTCCTGCAAGTTGAAGTTTTTGTTCAATACAGGGCGATGTTCCAAATGTAGTAATTCATCAGTTTCTCCATTAGTTCCAAACTCAACTTGCTGGTCAGCAGTAACCCTAAGAGACAGGTAGTATATTATTACAGCTCTTACCTACTTGAACTGCTCTTTGTTTTCCAACTCCTGGTTCCAATTTTGATATTCAGTGGCTCTTCATTTTTTGGAATCCCCATTAATTTTAGTTTCTCAACGTTGTTCTCTGTCCTATCTCCCCCAGCCGATCCATCATTTCATGCAATTCTTCTTTATTTCTATCCAACAATGTTAGATTATTTGCATCTTTTATTGTGTTGATGATGCATCCTCTGATCCTGAAACTACCACTTCCCTCCAAGGCTTCTCTGACCAGCCACTCCCCATACAAGTTGAACAGACTGGGTGACAAACAGCATCCTTGCCTCACTCCTCTTTCTATCTCTCCGCTATTAGAAAGTAAAAACGTACTCACCTTAGAAGTCACAGAATAACACACCATCATATTTTGTAACATTGCCTGGAATGTGTCATTCTAATGACTCGCTTAAATATTTTAAGGAATAATAGGAATAGAATAGTCCCGAGATTGTGTAGGTAGGTATTTTAACGTTCAATAGTTAATAGGCTTTTTATTTTTATAATTTTAAACTCCAAACCTAACAAAAGCTAACCCATTCATCAACAAATAAAAGGTTTAAGTAAATTTGGGTGGGTAATATTGTTAAAATAAACTATGTATTTAATATAATTGGAAATATATTTTTAATGAGAAGGAATTTAATAGGACCAAGATAATAGAACAGGTATTGAATAGGACCATAGAACAAGTTGACGTGTCTATAAATACAATTTATAGTGAAAGATATTTAAAAAGCACAATCACTTTTTTATTAAATCTTAAAATATTATTGGTATGTATTTGTAATAGCAATGCATTTAAAACATGTTAAGTAACAAAGAAAGACATGTTTCTTTTATTCACACAAAGGGAAATAGGCCTACAACCCAAAGCCTATAAAACCAAATAATCTGAACCAATTTACAAGGTATAGCTTGTAAGGTATAATTCACACACACTTCTTTTGAAACCTAAGATTGCATTGATGTACCATTGCAGTCATCTCACACCTTACAAGACATTTCACTTAGTTATTTATCCATCCAATCATCACCACAACCAAATCTAAATAGACCTTCCTGTACTGCAGTTGGCAACCACGCTGTGTAAACTGCAGGCAACTTCTGGATGCAAGTCAGCTTGGATTTCCAAGAAGCTTGTGCTCATGATCGACTCGACTTTAACAGAATGAGACATTTGCATAATATAAAGAAACAATGGTAGGGTGTCCAGCAACCTGGAAAACAGGGAAAAATTAGGGACTTTGCTTGGTTAGGAAAAATTTATCGGAAAGTCAGGGAATTTGATCAAATATCTGGAATGTTTACATATTCTCTAAAATAATATGACACTTTAATTTACGGTACAGTGGTCAAAATATAAGTTTATTATTTAGCACCGTGTCTTACTACCCATTCAGGTTATACACTTAAAAATATTAGTTCTCTTCCATTTAATACTCATCATAAATTTCTTTTAACACAGTCATACCAGTTTACATTAAATTGGATCTTAATAAAATAGTGTTTGAATATATTATATTGACTTGAAAATTTGGAGATTGGCTTTGGCGAGCTTGGAAAAGTCAAGGAATTTTAAAATATAGTTTTGCTGGACACCCTGAAAAGGTGTGATCAAGATTCACTTTATATAAAGATAATGTAGGTAGCCTATACAATGTGGACACACAAGAAAAACACAGTTATGAATTTGAACTGTTATGAAACAACTAATTGTCCACAACAATTGAATAAGAGAAGTTAAGACAATTTATGTTTTAAGTTTTTGCATTTCAAGCTAAATGAAGTAAACAAAATAAAATGTAAGCCTAAGTCATGACAATTTGGTGTTCTCAAAACTAAACCACAGAAGGTGTTTGCAAATCATAAATAAACAATTGAGGCTGAAAATATACCCTGACTTTGGTAGGAAGAACAGTAATCTATTTGGTAGTTACTAAAGTTACTAAAACAATTATATATTTATCAGCTAAATCAAGTCATGTTATCTGCAACTGTAACTTTAGATAGATATTATCTATACCTATAAAGTAACATAAGATGTTAAAATGTTATCATTGTTGGCTGCAAAGAAATATGTATGAAACTTAACCAAACTCTTCTTCCAACCAAAATTAGATGATAGTAATGTTGACGTTGCTCGCATCATAATTGGATGGCAGGAACACGTCGGTACACTTCACTAAACATAATGTAACATGAAAGTTCTTGCATGGGAAACTCTTATGCTAAGTTAACATCACATCACTACATTTAAAAACATGTATTTGTGATGTGCATTAATCATGACTCTGATAATTCATAAGTTATTTTTGTTTCAAGGATTTTACAAAATCAATATTTGGGTAATATTTTTTTTCCTCAGGATTAGTGTTGATGGACTATTGGTGTACTTCCCGTACGATTACATCTACCCTGAACAATATGCTTATATGCTAGAACTGAAAAGGGGTTTGGATGCTAAGGTAAAACTTTCTCTTAAAGACGTTGCCTTTCATATTATCATTTTTAATTCATGCATGCTACATGTTTCTATACTATATTGTCCATGATAAGATAGTTCATGTTTCCATAGCTAACCAACTGTAATTATGTAATTTATTATTATTTTCAGGGCCATTGTTTATTGGAGATGCCTTCTGGAACAGGCAAAACTGTTTCCTTGTTATCTCTTATTGTTGCTTATATGCTTACGCATCCTCTCGTTGTAACAAAGCTTATCTACTGCTCTCGCACAGTACCCGAGATTGAGAAAGTAATCGAAGAGTTAAAACAACTCTTAAAATATTATGAAAGAGAAAAGGGTGAAAAACCAAATATTATTGGTCTAGTTTTGAGCTCTCGCAAGAATTTATGCATTCATCCACAGGTAAGACTTCCCTATCTCTGTTGTTTGTGACACATGAATAAATATACTTAAACTCCCATGTTGTGGATAAAAAAGACAATTGATTTATATTTAATTATGATAATCTCAAAAAAGATAAGTGTATCATTGGTCCTTGATTATTCATCTTAAAATTTGAGGGGGTACCCACATTGCAAATAAATACATTGTAGACAATAAATTGCCAGAGTCTGTTTGTTGTCTTAGGTTAGTAAAGAAAGAGAAGGGAAGGTAGTTGACGGAAGGTGTCACAGCTTGACAGCATCATACATACGAGAAAAGCACAGAGTTAATGAGGATGTGCCAGTGTGCTCCTTCTATGAAGGGTTTGACCTCGATGGGCGAGAGGCACCCTTAGGACCTGGGGTATACAACCTGGATGACCTGAAACAGTATGGCCATGAGATGACCTGGTGCCCCTACTTCCTAGCCAGGTACACGGTGAGTGAGTTGTTTAAATATCTCCCATTTAGTTGCTTCAGATACCATCTCACAGCTAATTAACCAAGCTATTTTATACAAAATTATATTAAAACTAGAAATTGTGTCAAAATTAAGTTTTATTCAGTATTCACTTTACAACAGTGACATTTGTATCAGTTAAAATGTTAATAGTATTTTTCATTTAAAAAATGTAATTTTCAATTTTGGTTGTACTTTTAAAAATATTGTAAAACCGTTTTACTGTCCTCAATTTCACCGCCTTATTAAGTAGAATACAGAAAACTGCACCATGTGTATCACATACTACACTACCAGTTTTTACAACAGGGGACATTGCCCCCTTTGTATTCTCATTTCAAACTACAATCCATTGCATGCACTTTTGGGCCCATACCGGTACTCTATAACTTAATACACTTATATCTTGCTAACAACTTTTCTCTCTTCTTGACAAATCCAATCTGAGCTCTGTACCTATGATTCCATCTGACTTCCTCACAAACTATGGGATTTATATATTCATAGCACACACCTAATAATGTCTTAACTGCAAAAAAAAAAAAAAAAAAATCAGATAAAACAAACTTTGTTGGTCTCCACCTAGCTATTTTGATGAAGTGAGTTGTATTAACCCAAAGCCCAAGTTGTCCAATATACTAACTTAATTTTTAACATAAATAGGCTACTATTCGAAGTGTTAAATCAACACACACACATATAAAATGTCAAACTAGGACATATGCCTAGTACTTCCCACTTTAGAAAGGGTGGTATTGTTTTTTTATTCTTAGAACAACCAAAGAGTTAACACAGCACTATTTTGGGTAGACCCTAAACCGTCTCTTCTAAATAACTTCTCGCAATACATAACAACCTTGAGACTGGTGTGTTTTACCTTGGCAACGAAGGTCCTGTTTTAGCAGGAACTGACAATCCCCTCGACTCGACACGAAACACCACCCCATGTAAGGAATAGATGACTATAGCTATCAACTGAATAACCACTTTGAACACAAGAATAATAGTTTTTATTTGACACACATATAATCTTTATACCTTGGTAACACACCATTGATGTCCGAACTAGTATGCTTGGGTTTCTGGCCTGTTTGCTTGAGCTGACCCGTTGCTTAGACACACACACACACACACAATTTTTTCACTTTGAGACAAAGCTATGCTCTATGCACCTGTTACGTGCTATACCATAAAGCAGACTACCTCGTTCAAAGGAAATGATTGACTGACCCTCCACACCTGCGACATCACTCGGACACAGAGCCATCAGATGGCACTTGCTGCAAACCTCACTCTTTGCATCGTGACGTCCATTGCACACATAATGTGATGTCCAGCTCAAGTTGTTATCCCAGTCCAAGATAGGTGTTATCTTTGGGGTGAGACCTTAAGTGCACTATCAAAGTATATTAGAACACTATAAAGTTGCAACTACACAATATATAAGAAGCTATGAAAAATGTATACCTATTTATCTTATACACCTCTCTATTCAGAAATTGTAGTGTATATTCATCATCATCATCGTCATCGCATATAACCTGCGGTGCTAAAAAAATTAATCATCATCAACTGTTTAAAGCCCATGGCCAGGCTATTTTGGTATTTAATTCATCTAACTTACACCTTTCTTCCTCCTTTAATTACTTCCATTCTTCTCCTCTCACTTACACACTTGTTGTTATCTCCTCTGCTCATATCTTTCTTGGTCTCCATTGCGGTCTTTTTTCTACATACTTCATCTCCATCATTCTCCTTGGGATTCCTTCCTTATCTCTCCTTATAACATGACTATACCATACCATCTCAACCTAGCTTCCTCTACTAATCTCATATACCCCCTGTACTCCAACTCTTGTCCAGACAACTTCATTCTTAATTTCTGGTTTCTTCTTGAGACATATAGGTGTTATTCATTTGTAGAATAGATACAGTAATCGTATTTAACAATTTGTTTGAATTAATTTTACTTTTAATATACTTTTTCAGATTACAAATGCACATATTGTAGTGTATAGCTACCATTATTTGTTGGATCCAAAAATTGCAGAGGTAGTTTCTAAGGAGCTTACAAAGACTTCAGTGGTTGTATTCGATGAAGCTCATAACATCGGTAAGTAGCATCATAACTTTATATTATAGATCAATTAAACAATGTTGGCAACTGACAACACATTGGGATTTAGGCTACCTAATCAGAAGACTTGTACTTATGTTGGTTCAAATCCAGGTTTAAGCACAACTTCAAAAATTCTGAAAAATAAAAGGTATTTTGCCTGCTTTGGACTAATGAAACTGTCTTCAAAATATGGTAGATAGTGGTATAAAACACTGTTTAGATGATATAACTAAATTACTCAGGTCATGACTAACATTTGAACAAAGCAGTAAAGTAAAGATGCTACAAAATAAAAACAAGCTGTGGATAAACAAATTTCTCTCAGAATAGATACCTTTTGTACAAATACATTATATCACCTTAAGTGTAGTTTGTGTTTTGTACTCACTGTGTCTTACTACATATTGGGGCTATCTACATATGAATATGGGGACTTCACACACCCATACCCATTAGTGTAAATTTACACTATTGGGTAGAGGAGTGTGAAGTCCACTTTTTCAATTAAAAGTGAACTCAAATCGAGTACATAAAATATTCTCTAAGACGAATCAAAGTTTGAATATTTTTTGTTTGTTGTTTTCTTGAAAAAATAATATATTTTGGTTATTTTTATAACTTTACGCACTAAAATTACATGTAAAGTGTTTTATTGCACAATTTGCTTGTAATAGGTGCTTAGTTTTACTCTAATAAATCAACTATCCCAACTTACAATTAAGTTAGTTATTCCAGATTTTTCCCATATTGATTGTAGGCCTAGTGTACAAAAAAGTTCAGAATTGCAATTATAATTCATAATCGTCGAAGCGGAATTTTTTCGAAGCCAAGTCAAAACTGATTCATGTTTTGAAGCAAAGTCGAAGTGTTGAAGCCTTGCACACATCTAATAATAGGGTAGGTATGAGGATTGTAGAATTTTATAGGAAATGTACCAACATTTATTTGGAGGTAGGGTGGGAAATCACTTAGGGAAAACCTCCCTCAGTTTACTTAACCTGTATTCAAATCCCAAATTCCCGGTAAACTACAAGCCAGCCTATTGCGAGAAATACATCTTAGACCATGTGACCACCGAAGGAAGCGGCTTTGCCTTATAAACACCTTACATAATTTTATATTTTGTATAATATATCTATTATATTATTTATTATGTATTTATATTTTGCCTAGGCTTACCATGTATAAAATATAATATTATAATGACTATTCTTAAGAAGCGTCCATTAAGTTAGTTTGAAGGAGCTTACTGATATATGTTGGTGCGAAGAAGAGAAAATAAAATAAACATAATATGGTGCCCCTCTAGTTGAATATAGTAAATAAACAGTACTTGAAATAATCATAAACTACTTCTTGCGGATGTTTATTTATTTAAATGCCATTTCTTTTTTTCTTTTTTATCAATATGTTCAAATGATGGTCATAATGTTTAGTTGACAATATTATTTCATGAATATTATGGTTATACATTTTGTTGCCACTTTATTTCAACACACTTATGAAATTCTGACTAGAGTTGGGATTTTATATACTGTATTCAAAAGATTGTGTATACTGTACCCCACATTGCTCCTTGATACCCTGGTCTTGCACTTGTTGACAGAGTCATGTGCTTAAAATTGATCATTTGGCCATTCTTGATTGTAAATACCACTGTGTAGCAATGATTTTGTTGATAATAACTGTACATTTATTTCTGTGAAACTTTTGTAACTAAATATTGTTGTTTCAGACAATGTGTGCATAGACTCGATGAGTGTGAAAATCAACAGACGAACAATTGAAAAAAGTACAGCAAACTTGCAGGTGTTGGAGAAAACAGTCAACGAGTAAGAAACATTAATTAAGTAAAATTAAAATTTGGAAACTATCACATGTCAAGGTTTTTAGAAGTTGCAATAAATGGTAGCACCACATTAGTGTGGAGAGAGGATGTAAAAGTCACATGTTGGAAAAAAAACTTATCACAACTGGATAGGATTCTAATAGTCCAGTCATTTTAGGCACATTTATGGCATATAGCAAAAACATATGATAGATAGCAGGATTTTAATATATATGCTCATTCAGGCGTGTAGTTTAACATACTAAAAGTCCTCATTAATACCATGTGAGCTTCCGCTGCTGTGATCTTGAAAAGACCTTAAAATTGTTTTATTTACATATGTTTCGTGAATAGTGGCACCTAGAAAATTATGTTTAAGACAAAATGTGTTGGAAATTCAATTTTCTATATAAAAAGTCCCTATCACTTTTATCATCAGTCTATTCCTTCTCCTTCAAAATCCGCAATAGTTAAATCCTCTTTTTAGGAAATTGTAAACCTATGATATTAGAAATATTGCATTAGCAAAAGTGTTTGTGTTTCCATACTTTGAAGAGGTTAAGGAGGTTTGAGTGATAATATCTAATTGTATAATAAAATTTAATAATAAATAAGATGCAATGAGTATGAATTAGTATAATAGATGTAATAAATACCTATGGAAAAGTGAATTCATATCTCAGTATTTTTGATGCTCCATGCATTTCTTCATCATATCTTCAACACTTGACGTTCATTATAGGGCAAGAACGTTACGTCAGTACTTGATTCATTTATCACTGTTATTTTCCCCATCACTTTTGTTCTTTTTACTGTCGTATTCACAATCTTCCCCAAATGACGATTGCCATAAACTCTTGAATATCTTATTCCCCAATATCATCGACATCTTCCATCTCCATCTCCGGTTACCCAAAATTATCACACGAAACTCTGATGCAGTTCACACAAATACGTGAACACTTTAATCTTGTTTTACGGCATCCACAGGCTTTACCGCAGCCTTTCAAGCAACCACAAAAAATTGAGCCCAAAATCATGTGTGGTGCTGGCCCTAATGTTGATGCAATTGGAGATAAGTATGGTTCTATGTGCCAGCCTGATTTTTGTGGAAGGAGTTTATTGCCTTGCCACAATTGCACTTGATGGTAGACACGGAGGCTGTGCAATTTGGCAGCGTCTTGATTAGGCGGCATTGCTTATAACTGTTTTTTCCCTTCTGTAACACCTTTATTCAACAATACAAAAGAATGATACATTTTCTTCCAAAGTGCCTTTGGACATAACTAATGTCTGCTTCTAAAAGAGTCCTGTATGTTCCAACAACGGGCCACACAACACGATGTAAGAACCAACCTCCATCAATAATGTAAAAACCGCCAAATGGAGCAGCATTTTCCTTTTTCTTTTCAAATATTGAGTATAATTCAAATGCAGCCTTATTATTTTTTCCTCATTGCGTTTTCATCAGAGATAAAGGGTAAGGATATAATTCAGACACTAAATAACTTACTAAATCTTATTGTAACTTCAAGCAAACAGATATGCGCTGAAAAAGTTTCAGAGGTTCATTAATTATACCATGATCCTGGATTATAATGGAATTACTAACCATTGCCAAGGTCTGCACTCTGTCTTGACGTGACAGCTTAACATCACCACAATTTTTCACATAAATGTTCTTTAATGCTCTGTAACCTACACTTTAAGCATAATGGCAGTTGATTTTCTCATCTTCTGCAATTCCACTTTGTATTGACATACTTGTCAACGAAAGGTTAAGGTGCATTTTTTGCAAACCACAAATCCAATTTCTGAACATCTGTTGTATCTCTTTTTGAACGAGAATATTGTGAATCCCTAGTTTCCTCTGCACTGTCAGAGTATTCACACAGAATCTCCAAGACTTTAAGAACACTCAAAACAAAGAGGCCTCCACTAATCCATTTTCCTAAGATACTGTCATTCATGCCCCTTCCATGTGTTAGACCACCTGATGTCTTCATTGATCTCATAATTTTTTGCTCGATAGTCATATCGTTCCACACTCTTTACCAGAACTTGTCACTTTGTCGCACGTCCAATTTCGTTTCCAGCTCATCCATATCTTGCAAGAATATTTGGCAGGATTTTGCCTAAGTTAAATGACCACTAGCGTGAAAAAAGGTAGCATGTTTCTGATTGCTTCCAGGTGAAATTGCCAATCTCCACTTCGTTCAGCCAGTATAGATTGATGTACCAACACTACCATCTGGAAGTACTGACACCACAGCCACAGCGCTATTGGGTCATTCATTTCCAAGTCTACTAATCCATATTTAATTAAATTACAACTACTGCATGAACTTTCCTTCAACAGCAAAAAAATTGCACATTTTTTAATAATCCTGACTGAACAAGTAAATACACAAAATAATAACACAAGGAAAACAAATCACTATTCCTGGACTTGAATGCATGCCGGGCATTAGGAACTGGCCAGACGAGCCGTTTGCTTACATTTGCCAGAATCAGCGTGGGGCGAGGGAAAGGGTTGTGATACCGTTGTGTCTAGACGTGGTGGTGGAAAGGGCGAGTGCATCTGCCTCACAACACATTTCAACCTTGCCTATTTGTGCTCTTTATACACATTGTTGCATATTTTTTGCATCTCAAAAGTGGATTTAACTTTTTCGGGATTTCGAGGGGGAAGGAGGGGACTGGTGATAAAAGAGATGAGGACCTTTTATTCAGGAAATTAAGTTTCCAACACATTTTGTTTTGGGCATAATGTTATAGGTACAACCATCCACGAGATATATGCAAAAAAAGTGAATTTCAAGGTATATTCATGAAGACTTTTAGTATGTTAAACTACACAAAAGTATGTATGGCTTTATTTAGGGTTCAAACAATATCAAAATCAAAGTAATAGTACAAATTAGAGGGATGTGTTACCATAAAATGCACTTCAGAGAGCTTCTCGAGGTGTTTAAAATCTATAATTTTTTCTAGCCTATGGCAATTGGCGGATGTGCCCACTAAACCCCTCCCGAAAGCCTTGAAACTACACGCCTAAATGACCATATATACCAAAATTCAGCTATCGCTTTTTTCCCGTTATTTTTCCTATAATTCCTGGACTACAACCTCGACCAAAACATCAACGATGAGCAAGGGCAATGCGAGGCTAATGCTGCCAAGATCGATATACTTTTTGGAAAGTGTTTATGTCATAACCAAATAATGTAATCTCTGCTTGTTTCCATATGTGGCGATAATGTATTCCATATGAAAATAAATCAACCATAACATTTTATCATTTATGTTTAAGAAATTAAAATAAACTGTATTGGCCCAGATATACTGATGCATCCTTCCAAAAATTGATGGATACATAGGTATATTTTGAAGGATTCTGTAAGTGTAACAGCGAGTACGAGAGAGGGAATGACTGCATGTGTGATTAAGTCAAGATCAAAACAACCCAGGAGGGTGAGGATTGGTGCCCTGCACTGTCACTGAACTGGTAATTAATTATGCCAGTGTTAGTTGGTAGCAAAATCTGTGCTGTGCTATATATATTAAAAATTTGCTCATGGTATATCCACAAGTGAGTAATAATGTTGAAAAGAAGGTTTCTCAAGTAAACAAGGGAATGAGAAATATGAAATTTAAACTAAGAGCAATACACGAGGCACTACAAAGAAATAAGGTGTAGGTTACTAATGAGTTTAGTGTTTCTGAGGTAAGCATACAACTGGTGTAAAAATGAAGAAAGGTTTATGAGTGCCAGTGATGTAAGTAAAAAATTCAGAGTGCCTAGGACTGGGAAATTTTGAGATATAGATATATATGTTACAAAATATGTAGACAACCAAGAGTACCCAATAATCCAATTACGTCATTGGAGGAGGTGCAATAGTCAAATATCCCATCTTCCATAATTAAGGTGAGCTTAATTTGATGAAAACGCATGAGGTGGCACTTGAGTTCAGGTCGCACTACACTTGTGCAGTGCCTAATTACAGATTGTACTGAAAATTGAATTGTCTCTTGACATTATATTATAAAACTGAGCATATCCCACAACTATCTGCTTGGTCAGATGGTAAATGCTGACCAAACACCAGTGTTTTTCAACATGTCATCAAGTGTTGCTTTGGTTGAAGTTCAAAATCGGTTATAGTTCATTCTCCAGGCAATGAAAAGTCTTGTATTATTGTCAAACCAGAAAAAACACTTTCAAAGTAGCAATTACCAGCTGAAATTATTTACAAAGCACAAGGAAAAAGAGCTGGATGACTGAAGAATTGATGAAAGATTTGACTAAAGTAGGGTGGGGACGTCTGTCTGTTACCTAACTACGTCAGAGAGAGGCATGCTAATTCTTTAAGCTTTTTGTGGCTGCACAACTGAGAACATAAAAAAAAAGTATTGATATTGTTATAATCTGGGGGTGGCGTTGAATGACTTCTCATCTTTAGGTTCTAGCTGTAGTTATTAATAAGCTACTTAAAATTAATTTGTTAAATAATTTAGTGAACACTTAATTAAATGGAACTACGCAATGACCCCAACAGGTAAGACGACGAAACCAACCATATAGCAGTTGCCTCAATGGAAAACTACAGCCTGGTGAAGAATTAGTAGTGAATCTGTTGTGAACACATTTACAAAATGCTGTGTTTCTGGGGGGAGCATGAAGGACATACTATGTGAAGACTCGAACTCTGGACTGATTCCACACACATTACTGAAGATGAGCTGGGAGAAGAAGAAGAAAATGATAACTGGGATCTATACTAAATAATAACTTGGGTAATTTATCACTAAACTTTTACATCAAAAGAAAGCTGTGACAAAGTTGTTAATTGTTAACCTCAATTATTGTCGTAGGAAACACATCGGCTTTTAAAATGAAGAGAGGCATACAACTTTCACACTTAGCATTGTTACCTCTGAACATTGAAGGCTGCCGTTTGAAGTAAATTGATCATTACCGCTCAATACCACAACCTTGGTTTGATTCTATTGGAGCGCATCAGTAAGGAGTGTGAAATGCACACTACATCTTCCTAATAGAGGAAACAAAGCTCTCACAAAAGAGAGAGAAAAAAATTGTTGAGAATGATAGGACACAACTTAATTTGAACAAGGAATATGTAAAAAGGATGATTAACATTGCCTTCCATGTTTGTTCCCTTTTCCAGTTATTTGTATTTTGTCATAGTATGAAAGATGATGATGCCAAGAAACTCACTGAAGAGTACCAACGGCTAGTGGATGGGTTGAAAGACGCAAGTGTAGCGCGAGAAACTGATGTGGTCCTCTCTAACCCTGTTCTACCTGACGAGGTGCTACAAGGTTAGTTCTCGCCTTCAATCTTAGATTAATATGGGAAACCACAGTCTACTCTGAATGATAAAATAGTTTGAATTTATTAGACATTTTACTAATATGATATATTAAAATATTAGGGTGGCCACTGACCAGGAAAACTGGAAATTAAGTTTGAATTTTGTGCATTGGGAAAAAAACCCAGGAAAAGTGCTTGAATTTTGCCATCTGTTGGAAATTTAAAGGTGAGGCCCATTTTAAATAGCTTTTATGGCATACAAATTTCAAAATGTTGCTGGGATTGAACCACTATAAGTCGCTTATAGAAGGATCTCATTAAAAAAAACACCCAGACAAGGTCCACTCTAAATAGCATTTAGGGGTATCCAAAGTTTGAAATTTTTCTGTTTGAAGACCACTTCAAATATCCTGGAGAGTTAGCTACTTATTAATAATAACTTCTCAAGTATTCAAATTTGATGGAGTGTTTAGCACACCTTTTACAACAACAACAAAATCATACAGAATCGTTTGTTCACTGTCTCATAACATGAGAAAAAGCCTTTTAAAAAATTGTAATGTTTTTGGTCAGGAAATTGTCGAGAATTATGCTGGAATTTTATTCCTAAGGGTGACCTGGCGGTCTAGGGTTAAGGTGTCAGACTTCTGTGCTGGCGGCCGGGGTTCAATCCTCAGTCCCGGCACAGATTTATCTGATTACCAAACCCTTCCTTCACCTCTGACAATACATATTGTGAATGTGGGGAATGCCAGACCTCCACCGTGGTTCGGATTCCACGTTAAACTGTAGGTCCTCCATTTCATCTCACATCACCCTACCTTTACACATTAACGTAAGTGCGTATAACCCGAACGGGTAGTAAGACACAATGATAATAATAATAATAATAATAATTTATTCATAAGTTTAAGTGGCCATCCTTTATAAACATCCACTTAACACAATAGTGAAGCCACCAAGCACTGATGAGCACTCGAACTGAAGTTTCTGGTGGGAGGATTATCTTCTAAACCTCAACTGGTTTTGCCTTGGATCTATTAAAATGTTGTCTTCTGCCTTAAATCACATTTGTATCTTTATCCTTCTTCATAAAGTAGAAAAATCCAGATAAATTGTTTATTCACAATAAACATATGACAGTAACTTACCTCACTTTTACCCGAACAGGTAGTAAGAAGCGCTGCTAAATAAACTAAACAAAAAACAAATTTTAATATATGAACATAATAGGATAAATGAAAAAGTAAAACTAATATTTAACTAAACCGATAGTACTATACAGACGCCACCCATAAACTTATTGAAAATAAAAGTAAATGATAATTAGGGATATAATACTTGGTATTATTTGCACAGATTATTGAAATCTTTCTCAAGTTCATTAGGAGAAGGATCTCTAAATGGTTCATGTTTGGAGTACATTCATTTCACACACTGGTTCATGTGTTTTACCTGACAGAGGCAGTACCTGGGAATATCCGCACAGCGGAGCACTTTGTAGGGTTCCTGAAGAGGTTTGTAGAGTACCTGAAGACGAGACTGAGAGTCCAGCATGTGGTGCAAGAAACTCCAGCCGGCTTTCTCAAAGACGTAGCGCAGAAAGTCTGCATTGAGCGCAAACCACTTAGGTCAGTTCAAATGCTATAATGGCTTTTACTTTTACCAGTCTCTGAATGAGTCTCATGGGTCATGTATCGCTCATTGTATGATCATTTTGGGCCCTGTAAATTATAGTGTAGTACAATAATAGGTTTATATCATACCCAAAATAATGTAATGCGGTCAACACCAGGAAAATTTAACTCCATTGCTACTAACTTTTAGAGGGGATGCCCGAAGAACATAGACTGTGATGTATTAATAAGATACAGTAAAGATGGATAGAAACATTTAAAAGGGAATAAACAAAATGGCTTTTACAAATAAAATAACATAGTTCACACTTTACATTACTTCCATTGGACAAAGAGGTAATTACTAATTACAACTGTATTAGGGATGAGTAAAGTTGAATATAGAGGAAGTGTAACCCGGATTTGCATGGAGGGAGAGTGGAAAACCATTTAGGAAAAACCATCCTCATTTCACCTGAGCTGGATTTGAACCCTGATCTCTTCGGCATATACAGTCCAGTCTGTTGGGAGAATGGTGCCTTTGGTCATGCGGCCACCGATGCAGGTGACCCTTTGTTGACATAGCACTAAGCTTAATGAGAAGTCCATGAACAACTATTGAAGGATTATAACATTTTAATATTTTGAAACAAATTGCCATCTGTAGGACGTTAATTATGTCATACAATATACATTCATTTATATTTACATCTGATCTTTCTAAATGTAAATATAGTTCATAAATTTAAACTTTGGCTCCTTAAATTTGTAACAATATTGTCAGATTAAACAAATAAAATGTACTTAAATTTTAAGTTAACTTGCTTTAAGTTTAAATAAAAACTTGGAAGAATGTGTTATTTTAATTTTAATCTAACTATAGGTTTTGTGCAGAGCGCTTAGCATCATTACTGCGCACTTTGGAAATAGCTGATCAAACTGACTTTTCACCTCTAGTCCTGATAACTCACCTCGCAACTCTAGTTTCTACATACACCAAGGGTTTCACTATCATTGTGGAGCCATTTGACGACAAAACTCCAACCGTTTCCAACCCTCTGTTGCACTTCAGGTAAGGCATGAGATATTTATGAATAGCCTTATCAGACAGATAATCAAAACTCTCACAAAAACCAATTGGATGTTTTTATTTTTCACAATAGTTAACTTAAAAATGAGAGCTTCTAAAAGGTTGCCTTAAAATCTTTTATTTTGAAACTAATATTCTATCTTTTTTTATAAGGTATAAAAATAATTTAATAATGTTTTAATATCTGGCAGTCATTTATAAGAAGATAGATTTGTAAATACAATACTTTTTAAACTATAAATTCATGCACTAAAATATTTCGTGTTGCCACAACCATGAAGCAAATAGTAATGGTTTTATTAATATTTTTTGTTCTTTCAATCAGCGATGAAAAAGCCAACCATATCACTTTACAAAGTAAATAAATAAATATTTCACAAGGGTTGACCCAAAAATGAATAATTTAAAGATAAAAAATTAGAATTTTAGTCTTTTTTCTATTAGATTATTTTACTTTTTTTACTGGAAAATTATATAACAACCTAAGTTACATTATATTGATAAATAGGTTGTTTGAATCTAAAAGAATATTTGAAATTTTAGGGTTCCAAAATATTTTGAACAAAATTATTACATTTGTATTAGTAATATATTATTATTTTTTCTAACAGTGGATGAATTTTTTAGCGCTATTGTGTTACTTTGTCCCAACATAATTTGAGGGAAGGCATATCATCCATAAAACATCACTAATTTACCATTTAGTTCCAATTAAGTTCAACCCGGCAGTAGTGGGTCCTAAAAGTTTTACGCCGATGGTGTGTAGGGTGTCTCCACACCCCATCCATTCTTTTTAAAAATGGCTCGCAGATTTTTTTTTTTTAACTGATTGATGTATATTAATGTTCATACATTTTTAACTCATTTAGGGAAAAAAGTGCCCTAGTTTAATTTGGTTTTCTGGTGAAACCTGTTATATTATATAATTCTTCATTTTTACTTTTGTAATTTGCTGCAATTTACAAAAACATGTTATTTAAAATAATGTTAAGTGTAAAGTATCTTTTTTAATGCATTTCATAACTATTATTGAATATATTTATGAAATTCGGGTTAAAATAATAAGTATGTTCTGAGTAACAGTTTATTTGTACATTTATTACAGACAATTATTGGTTAACAAACTGTTAAATTTATTTAGCCTATATTTTTCTGCAATATGTATCTATTGAATTAATATTTTTTAGTTACAAAGATATGATTTAGAAACATTTAAGAGTAAATAATGTAAAATATTTACTAAATTATTAATTTTTATCGCATCAGAAGAGGGATTTATTCACAATAAGTCAGGCAAAGATGCTATTCAACAACTTCTTCCTCTGCATGGTGTTTTCCAACACAGCCCTCACATGCTTTTATTACATGATCCATACATAAGTGCACACCACACATGTAACAAGTTATTTTAGTTTTTCTGTCATTTTTTCTTGGGCATTTCTTGGTATTTTTGGTGAGCGGTTACAAGTAGATGTTTCGGCTGAGGCCATTCGCTTTACGGTCAATGCTAAATCTCTTGGAAAATTCACTTGTTGCCTTTCATTTAGATGTGGCTGAATTAATGATAATGCCAGCTTTTTCAGAAATGTTCTACGCACACATTTTTTGTTTGTGTTTGTGTCATATATTATTTTTCATTGATCCCTGATACATTCATCATTGAAAAAAACAATGTTAGAAGCCAGCGCCTACTATTCCTTGATACATCATGTGGCACAGATAATTTGTAATCATAGCGCATGCTAGATATCAACAATAAAACTTTTCCCTTTTTTTGGGACAAATGAGACAAGGGTTTTTTTTTCTCCTGAAAGGCAAACATAGTAGAGTAAACAGGATTATTTCTGGTGTTTAATAATTTCTGGAGGAATCTCCTTTTTATTTTTATGAATGATTCCAACAACTGTTAATTTGTGTTTTTTGGCCAAAATATCTACCAAATCATAGCTTGGGAACCAATTATCAAGTGTGATATATAGACCTGATTTAGATATCGGGCTAATAAGTTGTTCATCTATATCACCAGGCGTATTACTTAATTTATAGGGGCCATCTGGCTGTTGCCCTACATAAACTTATAAGTTTGATACATAGAACATTCTTGCATCAACCATGGCAAACACCTTTATGCCATACTTTGTTGGCTTACTTGGTATAAACATACGAAAGGCACATCTGCCTCAAAAAGCCTCCAACTTTTCGTCAATATTCGCATAGGCTCCTAGTGTATAATGTTTTCTACAGTTACTAACAAAATTTTCAAACACTTCTCTATTTGGGGCGAGTCTATCCGCTAGTTGCCTTTCCACTCAGTTGTTTTATTATCAAAGCGAAGACAAGGTAGAAAAACCTTCTTTGAAGAGACATAGTGACTCTAAAAATATCTATGCCTGTGCCATCTGTTGCCCAAAGTTCTTCCAAACTAAGATGACTTGATTTGTGAATGCCAGTCAAATACAGCAATCCCAAGACAGCAGAAATCTCATTGACAGTGGTTAGATTGACTATGTACTGTTGAGAGTATAAACTTTGTTTGGTTTCTATTTCCTGGTTTGTAGAAGTAACTATTGTGTTAAAGATTTATGGAGTTATAAATAAAGAAAAACAGTCCTCATGAGTGAGAGCCTGGATGGATGTACACCCCACTTCGTTTGTCCATCTTTACTTAAATAATAAGGAATATCTCCCCTGACATGTTCTGCAACATTACAATCATAGTCTGGTTCGTGTTCTGAATTAGTGTTGTGGTCACTGTGTTCTACACTGTCATCCTCCTGTTCATCCTTTGAATCAAACGGATCCTCCGCAGCAACCTCGTCGAAAAGGACTCTTATCCTCTCTGCTTCAATTTCGTAGTCATCTATCTTTAAAAATCATGTCATTTAGTCCAAGAATATGCAATAAAATCAAAAACAAGAATAATACAGGAATAAATATTATTTTATTTGGTTGAAATTATAATGAGGCTATAAAAATATAGAAATATATTTGTATGAATACACTCACCTTGTTAAAAACAGTACCGGCAGTAGTGTGGTGGGGTTTGGGAATCCCAAGCGACTTGAACCTCTCATTGCATCTATCAGCTAGCAACTGAAAACTGATCTTGCTAAGCACTGCACTCTATGGACATTAAGAGGTAGCTACACTAAGACACGTGTTGGTCGGTGCAGCGATTTAAAATAAACAATCCAAAATAAATTATGTTGCCACCCCACACACCACTCCCGGGTTAATAGAACTAACACACGTGTTGGTGTGTATCTCAAATTTAAATATATGTGTTCAAGTCAACATAAACGTAGGCTACAAAATGCACTGAGATAGGGTCACTAAGCAATATGTAATGTTTGGGTGGCAATTAACACCAAATTAAATTAACTAGTAAGAGAAATAAACATTTGTTTCAATCCTTGGTGTTTGGTCCACTACAGTTAAACATCACCCCTATTACCCAAACTAAAGATTAAAATAGTTTCTATAAAGATTATATTGTGAAACATTACAAATTATTTTAATGTAGCACACAACATCTTGTGTGTTGTTCACATCTTCTATTACCCTCTTCTGACAAAAGGGATCTGCTTCTTTAAGTTCGGGAATTTATCTTAATTTTAAAATGATTGTGTAAGGTCTGGTGCCACTGACAAATAATATTTTCTTTTGTCATAAATAACAATAACACTTTTTATGGAAATTATTTTATTGACACAATTTTGTCCTTTTTTTATTTTAACAATTACACAAGTCTATATTACTACTTTTAACAATTATTGTTTAAAATTTTTATTCGAAGTCAAAGAATTATATTTGAGATACTGTTTTATTTACGAGCTTCAAATCTTTCGAATACTATAAGATTCTAGGATTTGAGCTTTCTGTATCAAATTTATTTTATGGCAACATATTGAATGATTGCTGTACTTCAAATTAATTGTTTAGTTGTTTGGATTCATCCCTCGCCATCAAGCCAGTGTTTGATCGTTTCCAAACTGTGGTCATCACTTCAGGAACATTATCACCACTCGACATGTATCCAAAGATATTGGATTTCCATCCAGTAATCATGAGTTCCTTCACAATGACATTGGCTCGGCCCTGCCTCCTACCGATGGTGAGCTATTTTGATGTGTGTTCTACTAGGAAATAATTAGGGTATTAACTGATTTAAGTTGTATTCATTGTACCTCGGCTCAAAGTAATTTACATCCACTACTGTTTCCAGCCTCGATCAGTTTTTTTTATTCAAGTCATATATTTTCCACTACCGACTGGCTAGGCCTATCATAGCTTTGTATGCATTATAATCTAACTTAGGACTAGGACAGGCACAGCATCCATTCCCTGGCCGTTGATTCATCACTGTGAAAAGGTAAACTTACGCTTCACTAATGATAAATGTTTTGGCCATGTCGAGAATCGAACCTGAGACCCTTAGCTCACTAATCAGACATGCTACTGAGTGAGCTAAGGTAGCGCAAAGACATGGAAAGCTAATTATTTTATGAGGAGGGGAAGGTGCCACTAAAAAGTGAACGTAATATATATGAATATTTTTTATATAGCTATACTAATTTTGTGTGTCTGAAAGGGGGAGGGGGGGGGGGGGNNNNGGGGTTAAGTGTGAATTATGAGTATGGAATATTAAAAATAATCAGATTTAATAGAGTTTGGTATTTTTGATATATCACACACCATAGTATAATCTTTAACCAAAGTTTTATTTGTTTGAATGTTGATGTAGATAAAACACTAAAGAGTAAGGGCCATAGATCTTTTTTATTTGTATAATCATACTGTCAATATAATTTGATCCTGGGCTGATGCCATGGAGTAAAAGTACTTGTACATATATGTGGAGCCGACTTGATTAACACATCAATTTCAACGGGTGGGCCAACAACCTCCAGAGGAGGGGAAGGGGGTTGTAGAATGGTTAGGTCCATATCCCCCTAATCTCCACCTTTCAACATCCATGCCTCAAGTTCTAGGTCAGGGATGGCAAAACTTTACTGACCTTTTGTCACTTAAGGACTAACTGAATTTTTAACTAGTCTAACCTCTTTTTCACATTTATTAATGAGTATTTAAATATAAAAAAATGTTTAATATTATGAAAAATAATGAATGACGAATCAATACTTTTTTAAATAATGCCTACATTTTAAAGAAGGATGATTCATTATATTGTCAAGATGTGTGTCTCAGACAAGATTAATTTCAACAACTTAGAGTAAAAACTTGGAAAGCAACACCTTCAGTCGGTGACCTGGCGGTCTAGAGGTAAGGTGTCAGACTTCTATGCTGGCAGCCGGGGTTCAATCCTCGGTCCCGGCAAAGATTTATCTGAGCAAAGATTTATCTGATTACCAAACCCTTCCTTCACCTCTGACAAGACATCTTGTGAATGTGGGGAATGCCAGGCCGCCACCGTGGATCGGATTCCACGTTAAACTGTAGGTCCTTCATTTCATCTCACAATCACCGTACCATTACACATTAGTGTAAGTGCGTATAACACGAACGGGTAGTAAGACGCGGTGCTAATAATAATAAACACCTTCAGTGAAAAAATACAATAAATTAATATTAGCCTCTATGTTAATATCAAAAACTTGCGTAGGGTTAAATCTTTTCCATATTTGTTTGAAATATGTTATATTTTGCTAGTCAAGTTATTTAGGTCCCGTTCATAACTTGTTGTCTTCACCAGCCCACAAGATGCACTAAGTACGAGCCAAGACGATTTCTGTTTACTTCACAAAATCCATTGTGACATGACAGTGAATGACATTGCTGTCAAAATATTATTGACTTCAAAAAATATACCACGCTGGGAAAAGTTTTATTTAATGTTTATTTTTTAATGTCAGCGTGCCATCCAAATAGTGTTCACGTACCATATATTCGCCATCCCTGTTCTAAATGATGTTAGATAATTCAACCATTTTATTTCCCAGATAGTGTCAAAGGGCAATGATCAAGTAGCGATCTCGTCCCGGTTTGAGACCCGTGAAGATGTAGCGGTGGTGCGAAACTATGGCCAATTACTGGTCGAGGTAGCTCAAGCTGTTCCTGATGGTGTGGTGTGTTTCTTCACGTCATATATGTACCTGGAGAGTGTGGTGGCCAGCTGGTACGACCAGGGGGTGGTAGACAGTCTGCAGCGGAGCAAGCTTCTTTTCATTGAGACGCAGGATGCTGCAGAAACCAGCCTTGCTCTGCTAAACTATATCAAGGTACCAACAAAACTACACAAATTGTACATGAAACAAAAGTTATCTCTTTCTTTTGTAGAGGGTGGCTTGAAAACATTCATTTTGATAATCATTTAAATACTAATAGTGTATTTTTTATTCATTTGTATCATACAATAATGTTCACACGTTTGGTCTTGAAAGCTGAATCAAATTCATTTAATACTGTTAACTCTTACTACCCAATTGTTTTTATTTATCTACAACTACGCAAAGAACCCCACTTTATTTCATACAATCATTAAGTTAGATATTTTGTTGGATTTCATGAAAAATAAATACTTTCAACAGTTAGACACAGATAAAACTGTTTATTTATTCCTGCTGGCCTACGTAACGTATATTGATTGTTTGTTTGAAATCGATTCAGGTAATCTGATCATTTAGTAAGCGCTAGTAAGAATTAAATAATGACTTGAAATTCATAATTTGTTTTTAAATTGATTTTAACTAAGAGTTTATTATTTTTTAGATATGTTATTGAAGTAATTGTATAATTATAAACGTAGTCCTGCCTAATACAATGGGAATGAACATATTGCAGGAGTTGAAAATATGTTTATGTTTTAAATAGAATGTATTCTCAGAAATCGATATATCGCTAGAATAAAATATATTATTTGTTTTCTATGCAAAGATAGATAATAGATATATAAGAAAATAATATAAAACATATTTAGGCATTATTGAGTTCACTATTTCCAATGTATGTTTGATTGTTAAGCATTTTGTTTTAGTCTTTATTAAAAATATCTGTTTGTATTTTTAATTTTGCTTTCTTATTAAAATAAATTATAATTCGTCAATGTTGATTAAAGTTTATCAAAGGATAACTAAGCCTAATCTGTTTATTTCACATGTTTTTTTAGAAACTTAACTCATTTGAACAAAACTTTTAAAAATAACTAAAAGACAGTCAAATTTTGATTGATTTGGTTTCTAAACAATAATATGAGTCTACATTGTTTAATTTGGCTGGATTTAACCTGTATTTTACGAGGGATGGTTGGGGTTGATTAAAATTGAAAGCATGTTTGAAATAAATCTTAATTTACAATTTAGGCCTATGTTGTGTAATGTAGGTCTATCTGTAAATCATTAAAATTTCTAACAATGTTTTAGATTTCAGATTCGAGATTCAAAAATAAAATGTAGATTTGGATTCGACAATTAGTGGATTCGACCCATCTTTAGTAAAAACAGTAAATATAAAAGAGTGTGAGCTAGAAATATTTTGTAGACCCCGCGCTACAAATCCAAAAAGTTTGATGAAACTAATAGTACCATAATCTGTAGATGATAAGCATTAGCTAAGTCTTGGTAAAAATTTCTCTTTTAAGGAAAATCTCTTTTGATTCTTCGAGGTATATATCCTCATGAATTTAAAAGTCATATTTTTTTCATTCCTATTCACTTCTTCTGTATATTAATTGTGTAATTGTTAAAATCTTTACTCAAGATATATAACTAGGGACATGCAAAATTCGCGTTTGCGATAAAACAAATTTTTACACAAATTCTACTGTTTTCACATGAATAACACAAATTCAAGCTATTTTTCTAAATAAACACAATTTATTTGTAATTTGGCAAAAACCACATCATGAAATATAATTTTCAACACGGTAACACTAGTGATAGCACTATTCCAGGGCTCCTGTTTATACAATTAGTTTCCGTTTTTACTTATTTTATAGGTATAAAATGTATCAAAGAAAAAATGAGTGTTTTCAAGATATTTAACCTTTTTTTTATCTGCGGATAGCATTAAAAATCACGATTTCTACTTTTACACATTACAATACCTAAATTTCGATAGATTGATTCTTTGTTTACAGCCTTTAAAAATGATTGCACTCTAGGTCCAAGCAAGGACATTAATATATATGGACCTTGCTACAGGCGGTTATGTTTGGTAAAATTATATCTTCTTAATTTATATTCACTTCTTCCATATTTGATAGTAGTTTAGTATTTTATGATGACATGTTTCAGTGTTGTTATTGTTTGGTCTAGACCTAAGTTGATAGTTGATTATTTTGATATTGCTATTCATAAGACTCTAAGGTATTGATATATCAAGTTTGGTATTAGTAAGCATGAAATGTTTTGTGTGTATTTATATTTGATTTTTCTTCAAATATGTTAAATACACATTACGAATTAAAAATTTAGACAATTTTATCTAGTTTTTTATCAAATGCTAATTTGACTCGTACTTACTTAAATAATAACAACATGCTTTTAGCTTATAATATCATCGCTATTTGAGAAAAATAACACCACTTTTCCCCTAAAAATAACCTCTCCTTTTGCATGTCTAATAATAACATATTGTGTTGGCAGGCTTGTGAAAGTGGAAGAGGGGCAGTATTACTCTCTGTTGCAAGAGGAAAAGTATCTGAAGGAGTTGACTTTGACCATCATCTCGGTCGTGCTGTACTCATGTTTGGTATCCCATATGTGTACACTCAGTCGAGAATACTCAGAGCAAGACTGGATTATCTGCGAGACCAGTTTCAGGTAAATTTGAATATACATTATAGTTAGACCATTAATAGGTTTTAAATGTTGGTTCTATGAAAAGAAATATAACCATTAAGGCAGAGCATAAGGGGACCGAAGAAAAGGTCAGTGTGTTTGCAGTTTTTATAGTAAAATATTTTTTGGCGACACTTAATAAAATATTGGTCCAGTAAAAACATAAAGTTTAATTTCTGTAATTTAATGACAACTCTTTCTCTTCATGTAAAAAGTTTGTCATCTAATGCGTCTATGCTCATGACGAATATTCAACTACTGTTGAGGTCAGCAACCATGTGAAGAAAACTAAACTCTTTGTTTCTACTGGAACGATATTTTATTTATTTTGGCAAAATAAATGTTCTGTAATAAAGCTTGAAAAAGATGGCCTTCTCTCACGTCCTCTTACATACCACCATGGTGTTTAAAATATTACCTTAGATGATTATCATTTAATTCTCCTAGAGTTTATGCATTTCAAAAATAAAACCAAATTTCATAGTAGCATTTATCTGAATCAAAATTTATTTAAGATACAGGCCTTAAGGCTTAATTACACTAGTATATAATTTAATCAAACCCGCCTCAGTGGCGTAGTTGGCTAAGCTTGTCGTGTTGGGCTCGACTGCTGAGGACGGGGAGATCGAGGTTCGAATCTCGGTCGGGTGAACTGGGGGTGGTTTTTCCTAAATGGTTTTCCACTCTCCCTCCACGCAAATGCGGGTTCACTTCCTCTAATTCATCCTTCCCAATTCCTAATCCATTAGAGTAATTAGTACTTAAAGCGTGTAACCCGGACGGGTAGTAAGACGCGGTGCTAAAAAAAAAATTTAGTCAAAATTACTTTTGCTATTTTAATGAAAAATATATTTTATGTATATATGCACATGCAAATACACATGTGGGAGCTTGCAAAGCAACTTGCTGTGAAGGAGTAGACAAGAAAAAAATTTGCAATGTATCGTGGGTTAGAGAAATTTAATGTTTCAGTTTTGGTTAGTTTTAAATGTGATGTAAATAGTAACTTGTCACGATTCTTGTTTTTATCAATTCCGATTCTTACATTTTAAACTCAATTATTCAATTTTCAGTCCCACTTCCTCATCATTTATAATTTCATACTTTTTTTGTGTGTCTTAGCTCACAAGATAATTATGGTCTTTATATTTATAGTGGACTTAAAATGCATTTTAAAAAAAACAACTATAAAGTGTAAATACTAAATAAAATAACTAAAACAAAACAACCATTTTTGAAATGTCCAGGATTGCTAGAACACAAAAATCATGTTTTTTCATATCACCACCTGTTCAGGTTATTAATGAGTTAAGAATGATGAAGGTTGAATTTAGAGGTAGTGTATCCACATTTGTTTGGAGGGAAAGAGGAAAACCATTTTGGAAAAACCACTCTCAGTACACCTGACCGGTATTAACCCTTTGAGTGCCATCGTCGCTCATAGTGATGCACAGAATATTTTATATAATTGCTAGTGTGGCTTACAGCAATCCCATATTTTTGAGCTCTTAGTTCAATATTAAGTCATCAGATGGGGTAGATTTTATTTCCACTGCATTCTCGAAGGCGCAAGATACTTTTATTTGTTTTTGCACTTAAGAGTTTCGATATATCGAACATGAAAATTATTTTCTAACTTTATCTTTGGCCTTGTTTATAAACATGGCTAATAAGAGGAAAGCTGTGATTCAAGACATAGAAATACTAGCAATATTTATTGATAGCTCAAGCGAGAGTGATCAGTTTGTTAGTGATTCTGAATTTGTAAATAATGAAACTGAACAGAAATTATATTCTAATGAAAGTGAAAGCTCAGAACAAGTAGAAGTGGCAGCTGCCATTGATAAGGCGAGTGTGAATATGAGTGATTCTTAAAGGGATGAAATAAATCTTTAAGATCAAGATAATCCACCCCAAACTCTTCATATTTATGCACAAGTACCAGATTTGAAGTCCCCTTCCCCTCCGATTCCAAGCCAATTATTTATGTTAGACTTTATTTTACTATAACCCTGCTAAAGTTGATGGTCACTGAAACAGCTGCTATGCATAACGTGACCAGACGTCCCGCTTTGAGCGGGACAGTCTCCCACTTTGGGGAAATGTGTCCCGCTGTCCCCAAGATTTTCCATGGGACGCACAATTGTCCCGCTTTGGAGGGTAGTCCATTTTGTGAACTACATAAATTAATAAAAACGTTGTTATGACTCGTCTAGACACTCAGTGTACCAGCCTAGTGCCTATCAGTACAGTCTAGATGACGTGAATCCCCCTCCACCGTACCACACCAATGTACCCACAGCTACAGAACTACAGTATTCGTTCTGACTCAAGCCTCCTTCGGAAGTATTCGGTTGGACTCGTTAGTCGTCAACGTTAGTTAGCAGTACACAGGATTATTTATAGATCATTCGACCGACCAGTAACCTAAACTGTGTTTATTTATTTCGAAAGAGTTGTGTTTACTCTTTAGAAAGTTGTGTCGTATGCATTTAAGTTTGCAAACAAATATATTTAATAATGCCAAAAAGAAAGTGCTCTTTCAACGCTGACTTACGGGCTAAATATCCGTTCATAAAACTTAAAAGTGAAGCGAACAGTAGTGATGTCGTGTGTGAAAAATGTCGTACTGAGTTTAGTGTTGCGCACGGAGGTTCCTGTGATGTGGAAAAACATTTAAAATCTCATCGGCACGTAGCTTCAGACCAGGCTGCTTGTTCTAGTAAATCTATTTCTTTGTTTTTCAAAAGTAATGTGCCGTCCAAGAAAGATCTCGAAGTTTCTGCTGCCGAAGGTGTCTGGGCCTATCACACTGTACGAGAAAATCACAGCTTTCGTTCCAATGATTGTGCTTCAAAAGTAATAAGTACGTGCTTTGAACCAAAGTTTCATTGTGCCAGAACAAAATCGCAAGCCATTGTAACTCAAGTATTTGCACCATTGGCTGATTCACAACTTAAAAGGGGGTTGGAAAATGCAAATTATGTTTCCTTAATGACAGACGCATCTAACCACGGGTCACAAAAAATATTACCCGTGTTGGTGAGATATTTTGATAAGTTTGATGGGGTGAAAGTAAAAATATTGGACTTACGGTCTCAGCCTGGGGAAACTTCCGAAATTATTGTCAGTTATTTAAAGGACTTGTTGCGAAAGCATAACCTAACAGACAAAATAATTTCTTTCAGTGGGGATAACACAAACTGTATGTTTGGTGGTGCAGGAAGAAAAGGAACAGAGAATGTTTATCGCAAATTGGAAACTTTTTTGCAAAGGGATATTGTGGGTATTGGATGTGCTTCGCACATTATACACAACGCTATATTAAGTGCGTCTGATTGTCTGCCAGTAGATGTAGAAGTAGTGGTTGTGAAAATATATTCACACTTCTATATTTACACAGTAAGGGTGGAAAAATTTAAAGAAATTTGTGACACCATCGATATTGAGTACCAGAAAATGTTGGGGTACAGCAAAACACGATGGCTAGCGCTAATGCCTGCCGTGGAAAGAATTTTAAAATTGTATTTGCCACTTAAGGAATACTTTCTGAGTCAACCTAAATGCCCCGTGGTTTTGAAGACATTCTTTGAAGATGAACATTCATTAATGTGGTTATATTTCATACACAGCCAAGCAGCTACCTTCCAAAACTCAGTTTTAAAAGTGGAAGGTCAGAATGTTTCTGCCATCGAGGTTACTGCGGAGATAAAAACAATGAAAGAGAACCTTCAAAATAAGATTATCACTAGATTTATTCCTCATGTACTGCGCAACTTAATGACAAACAACTGTTCAGGACCTGAAAAAGAGGATTTTACCAAGACTATTGTAACATTTTACGAGACATCATTACAATATTTAGAGCAGTGGACAACGCATTTCGAGGACTTGGAAATGTTTGAATGGGCAACTCTGAAAAAAAAATCCAGAATGGTCTGATGTTCAACTAGCCGTAGACTACCTTATTGATAAAAAACACTTCGACGCGTCTTCTGATACGGAGCTTTTTGATGAAATGACTTGTGTAAATAAATACATTGAGAACCATATTTCAGTGTGGAATGATAACAAATTAGAATCTGATAAACGGTGGCTTGAACTGCTTAAACATTTGAGAGAAAACTCCATAAACCATCAGCACATCAGTAAAATCGCAGAATATGTACTAGCACTGCCAGGAAGTAATGCAGCTGTTGAGAGAGTTTTTTCTGCAATGACAAAAGTGTGGACATCGGAGAAAACCCAACTTAGGGTGAGCATTTTAAGGTCAATATTAGTGACAAAAATTAATTTTGACTTGAGTTGCCAGGACTTTTATTCAATGTTACGGTCCTCACCAGCACTGTTAAAACAAATAAGTTCAAATACAAAGTATGAGTATGATGATTGAGTCTGTATGAAACATAAAAATGTACGCTTAGAATGTTGATGCTAAAATTTACTGAGTAAATAAATATAATGTGCTTTCTTTTCTATTTACTTGTATGTCTTTAGAGGTTTGTTTAAACAACAACAACATCAAAATAATTGTAAAAATAAACATCTAAATTAACTGTCCATACGTTTTCAATCACAGCCCCCACCCCCACAAAAAAAAAGTGTAGGCTTACGTAGGCTTTGTTTTCTACTTGTTTTAAACAAATTACCACAAAACAGCAACGTCCGAACTCAGCTAAATACGAAACTTTTAACTTATACCTTACTTGCAGGGGTCATGGATGGCCTCAAAATACGATTTTTCAGGCTTAATTTTTTTTTAAATCTGGGGGGAGGGGGCTTCCTCAGCCCCATTGGAGAGGTTTTCCATACCGATTATATTCACCAAACCCCCTGGAATAAACAATTCCCACTTTAGGGCAGAACAAATCTGGTCACGTTAGCTATGCATAACCCAATTTTAGCATAAAATATAAAGTAAGATTTTATAAATTTTGTTATCAACTCAGTTTTTATGTTCTTTTCAGTAATTTATTCTATTTCAAGCTATTTAAATTTTCAAAGCTTAAAAATTAATGTGGCATGGGATTTTTTTATTATATTTATAAATTAAAAAAGTATATGTATAATTATATAGTCAGATTGGCAAGCATGTTAGCTAATTTATGTAAAAGTTTGAATACAAGAAGTTCAAAGATTAACACATTATTAAAATTTAAACAAAATCCTGTATTTTGCAGCAAAATAGCTTGGCACTTTTAGCACATTTTTTTGTCATTTATCTTGACTACTACTTCCCCCCACCCCTCCATCAGCGGTCATGTCTGTTGCAAGAATGACACCTTAGTCCATTTGGCCACAGAAGAATGCAAGATCATTAAACACGTTTAAAATTTATCGGTACTTATTGAAATGGGTTGGGGGGTGGGGGGGGTGGACTGATATTGTTTACTATGAAAAATTACCCAATTAAAAATATTGCTATTATGTTGAGATATCAAAACTTATTTTTACTTGGATTTAAGAACTAAGAATCAAGGTATCAACAATCTGTGTATTAACATTGATTCAGAATTATTTACATATCAGTAGCAAACGAGTATCATGGAATATAGTTTGACATTCTTAGACTTGCTTAAAAATTCCAACATTGGATAACTTTCATAAAATATATAGCATTTCTTTGCATTCTGTATTAAGTTTTTATAGGGACACGGGACATGTTTGTACAAACTTTTACTTAGCACGTTAAAATTAATATTAAAATATGTTTATAGTTCATGTATTATACTTATGTGAAATGAAACAAAATTCAATCTTTTTGCAAGATTGATTTCTTGGCCTTTTATATATGAATAATGATCAATTATGTTGATTTTAATGAGAATTAATAAATTCCAAACTGTACACCTTTCCACTTAATAGCAGAACATTGTTCTTTGCCTGAAATTACCAGAATTTTTTTTTTATCAACTGCACTATTCTAATTTTCTTCATAATATTCCCAAAACAAATCAAAATTTCCAGTCCATAAAAAATATTTCTTTTCACAAAATAAAATACGTGTTTGATCTGGCTATTATGACAGTTAAATGTGACCAAAGAAAAACGTTTAAAATATAATAATGAAAAAATTAGCCATAATTTTTTTTATATCACTATACAACTTAAGTTTGAGTAGATTTTTTTTACCATTTTTATCTCTAAAACTCCGTTTATTTACAGGGCTTTAGTACCAAAATCAACTCTTTATTTAAAAAATCCAATAATTTTATAATCATGGCTTCTAGTGAGTAATTTGTATTGTTGCTTATTAAACTCAATAAACTATGCTTGTTAGTGCTTGTTAGTGTTTACAAATAAATCACCATGGTTTTGTGTTGTTTGTTTAGATTCGTGAGAATGACTTCCTCACTTTCGATGCTATGCGTCATGCTGCCCAATGCATAGGTCGAGTGCTCAGAGGGAAAACAGACTATGGTATTATGATTTTCGCAGACAAGGTGAGTAGAGTGTAATTAAAAAAATTGCTTGAATCAAGTCATTGTTAGTGCTGGATTATAATATTATTTTAGATTAAAAATATAGATTAATTTCTCAACTAATAGGTAAGACTTGTGAGAGTGTTGACCTTTTTAAATGTAATATAAATAATATTTTAATAATATATTTAAAAATGAGGTGGCCCAATGGCTAAATAATTGTATAATAAAGGAAGGAAAAATAAACTATTAAGAGTAAATTTTATGAAGAAAGCCCACCCAGGGAAAGAGGAAAAATGTGGGAAGAATCCAATGCATAAAGGTGACATCTTCTGTCTTCTATAGTAGAAGTAGTCACACATACATTTTACCACAAATAGAATAATATTTCGGCAGTGTTGCCTTTATCAAACAGAAAGAAGAGAGTACAGATAACACAAACACTGGATTACTCCATTTTGAATTTAAAGAATAACTGTTAGAAACACATTGTACCAACTGTTTTTGGAGTAAATATGAATTTCTTGGCTATGGTTAGTATTTATATAAACCTATTTAAATTAAATAAAAAATATTGCAGCCCCTTAAACTTGCCTCACAATAAATCACAGTATAGTCTTACCATCTATGATGTGAATCTGTTCCTTGAAAACAACTAAATTCGCACTACTGTACATATTAAACCCACCAATCACCAACAATACCATAGCATCCTTCCTTCATACACAAAAAGGTCTACCATTCAGCCTTGCCACATGAGCCAAACAGATATGTTCAGAACCTGATGATTTAACTGAATACAGGGATGACTATGAACCTACAAAAAGAGTTGAGGACATCCCTCTCACAACACAATAGCATCCTGGTCTACAATTTATCAACACCATCCTTAAAAGTGGTTACAAATTACTAAATTCCCAAAACCTTCTTAGTTCACCCCCAAGAGTCACTTTCAAACGGCCACCCAATCTCCACAATATTCTAGTCCATCCCAAACTTCCTGACCCCAAGAGAATCCGAGAAGAAAAACCGACTACCAAAGGTTCATACCCCTGTGATAGCAAAACAAATAACTTGATCTATCAACTAAAGTTCAAATCATGTGATGCAGAATATATAAGCCTTACTACAGGTTCTCTCAGAGAGCTAATTAACAATCGTCATTTTGATACAAACCATAAAGATCCGGACAAGCCTGTACCCATCCATGCTGGTACCCACAATCAGGACTTCCAAAACTGCTACACCACCAAAATACTACGAGTATTTCCCAAATGGTGCAACAGTTCTCAACCTGGACAGTGGTAACTGGCCCACCATTGGATTACCAAATCAAGGTTACCACTAGGCCTCAACAGAAGATAGTTTCTTTATTTCTATAAGATTAACATTTTTCAAATATTTTTATTATTATTATTATTATTCAAATATGTCCATATAAATACTAACCATAGCCAAGAAATTTATCTTTACTCCCAAAAACAGTTGGCACAATATGTTTCTAATAGTTTTTTTTTAAATTCAAAATGGAGTAATCAAGTGTTTGTGTTATTTGTACTCTCTTATTTCTTCTTTGTGTTTGATTTGTTTGTTTATCTAGAATTGATATCCTTTAAAGGTTCTTTATTTTAACACCTCTTTAATCTCTATGTTGCTGGTTGGTTTTTTTCACTCATAAATATTTGACCTTTGCAAGCTTTTTCCTTTCCCCCACATTTCCATGCCCTAAAATATGGTAGAATATATCTCGGTCCTGTAAATCTTTCAAACTCTATCGCTTGCTTACTCTAACAAATAACTGTTGATACATCTTACTATCTGCTTGTGTATTAATTACACTAATGGTTTTAGGGATTAGGAAAGTTATATTTAAAGAAAGTGTACTTGCATTTGCGTGGGGAAAGAATGGAAAACCATTTTGGAAAAAACACCCTTAGTACACCCATTCTGATATTTGAACCTCGATCTCACCATCATCGGCAGTCTAGTCTACTGCAAGAGTAGCGCGTTAGACCATGCGGCCACCGAAGCGGGTTAATACACGTTACAACATGTAATTTATCATATTTGTTTTTTTGTCATTTGAGCATTAAGTTTAGTGATGCACATAACAACACAAAGTGACAAAAAGATTATATAACCATGCATTTTTACTTTAAATAATTTTATCAGTTAAGCTTCATAATTGTCATATCTGGAATTTTAATTTTGAATTGAAGCTGATGAATATTCAAAGCATTCCTTTGAAGTTTTGTACACTCCTAGGTATTGATTTTCTGTTTTTATGTATTCATAAAAAAAATCATGTTTGCAAATGTATTCCTTAGATTCTTAATTCATAAATGCCTTGATTAATCTCATTTTTTTATTCTTAATGTTGTCAACTTTGATCCTCTTAAATTGTGTGGGTTATGTTTATTCTCTGTACAGTTATTTTACATTTACACTTGTTGCAAAACTTGATGTCATTATGTAACGATAATTAATAATTATTTAGCATTATTGCTCAGATATTTTAATATTGGCAACAAAAGAATTTAGAAGAGTAATTTTTACAATCAAGAGATGTTTGAAATTACTTTTCAGAGATTTTCCCGGTCGGATAAGAGGAGCAAGCTACCCAAGTGGATTCAGGAGCACCTTAAAGACTCCTACTGCAATCTCTCCACAGAAGAAGCTGTACAAGTAATGTCATTTTAACATAATGATTTTAACTATCAAGTGAAATGTTGTTTCAGAATAATTTCTATTTAAATTCACATTTTTTTCCTAGAAAAATTTAGGAATCATTATTTTGAATGTTAATTTTCAAACATTTATATTAGAAATTTGCATAATATATTCTGAAAATTCAAATTATCCATATCCTTATAACAATAACTAGACCAACCATTTGGGTAAATTTATTCAGGGATGTAGGTGTTTAAAAAATTATCTTTCTATAAACTCACTCTTAAATAATCAATTATAACAGAAAGAGTAAACTAACCTTCCCTCCAATTCCTCTCAGGCTGAATGACCCTGACTCAAAGTAATTCACTTTCCAGATTGAGTAAATCTTTCTTAAAAGGAGGGTTTATCACTAGGCTTTGGAATTTTTGTCATGTTTTCAGAAAAGTGTACATAACGCTAATCTTTATAGAGTTGAGTCAAATCAGAATCACCATTTAACTTTCAAAGCCCGAATATTGAATTTATATATGAATCTTGGAAAAAATTATTAACCTTAAAAGGAAATAAAAATAAAATGTAATCATAATAATCATAATAGTAACTAAATGTTGAAAATTCCTTATAATCCGTTCCTTATAACATTCATACATTCATTGTTTATCTGCTTCGGTAGCCACATGGTCAAAAGCACTACTATTGCAGTAGCCTAGACTGTCGATGGCAAGTAGTTTGAGGTTTGAATTTCAGTCAGGTGTACTAAGGGTAGTTTTTCCACTCCTTCCACACAAATGAGGTTGCACTTCCTATAAAGATAACCTCCCTAAACCCTAACCCAAACTGGTAGTAAGACGCAGTGCTAAAAAGAAATTTTGAGTATTTAATTAATGGCCTGGTTTTTGAATTTGTCTTATAATTATGTTGGTTCTGAACCACCATAGGCAGTATTAGAGCTTTAAGACAAATTTAATTTAAAAAATTGAATAAAAAAACCTTTTTATGGATTTGAATCTGGAATACCCTTGAGGATTAGGTTGTCATCCCTACTAATCTGTCAGTGAGTGACATCAACAAATTTTAAACCCACAATAAAAACATACAATCTGACACCTTAGTTCAGTGGGTAGCGTGATGTCTCCTGAGCTAAAAGTCCCGGGTTCAATTTACGGCATAGCCGAAAAAGTTATCCTTTGTGAAATGTGGGTTTACCCATTAAAAGTGATGACTTAACAGCCAGTGACTGGATGTTGTGTATGTCCTAGTCTTAAGCAAGTTTATAAGTCATATGAAACTATGATAAAGCTTTCTTTTTTTACGTTTTGTTTCTCACTCTTTTGCCGACATAAAACTATCTGCTTTCACTGAAGTATAGTGGGAGGGGAAAAACTTCCCTTTGAAATTATTTTGATCATTTCTTACAGTCTTTAAACTAACTATAATTATGTGGTTAACAGCATGCACTTTCCTTACAAACTAATTATTTCAGCATAAAAATTAAAAACAGACCAGACACAACAACTGTCTAAACAAGTATTCTTAGCTAAAAAGACTGACAGAATAAGATAAATGGCTTCATAGCTTAACATAAGATGATTATATTATAAATCAGTATCAAATTATTTATAAGCTACTTTAGTAATTATATATTTTTTATTATAAACTAAGGAAAAGTGTCTTTTTTAAGTTAGACATTGAAAGGAGGGTAGAAGGGCAAGGCTTACACACTTACCAGAAAACTTTAGGTGTCAAAGTTCACAATTAAAACAATTTATGGGGTAGTATTAATCTTGAATAAATATATATAAGCCAGGGAAACATTTTTAGAACAAAACGATGAGAAAAGTGGCTTTTAAATATTTAATTATGCATGAAATACATCTTCACATCATTACTCGCCTATTACGTTAATATTATTTGCAATGGCATCCATAATAGTATTTTCCCAGCAAAAAACAATGGATATAACAGCGCTCTTTGTGAGAGGTTTAGTAACTAAAACATGAGGTAGTCTGGCACACTGGCTCAGTTGAGAGGTTTTTGGTATTATGGACAAGACTGTGGCTTACTTTTATCTTTTCAAATTAGTTTGATATGTTGATGTTTTACTGCGTTATTGGTTTCTATTATACTTCTGTGACCTATATCTAACCTCTTTTTTCCCCACTATGTTCTCTAACTATTATAAAAAAATAAATTTAAACACATTATTCCTTTCTGATCAGTTTGGCATTAGCTTCTACTTTTATCATATTATTTTTCATTGGAATAGAAGGGACTAAAATTATAAATTTAAAAAATAGATATAATCCTAGATTGAAAAATTATTCTAATTTTTTTTGCTGTTTTCTAACCCATTCTCGTGGAAAATTGTTACTTCCTGGAAGTCAAAATATAATTTTTTCACAAGAGTTTCTTCCTTTTATATATATAGTATTATCATCGTCGTCGTTGGATTAACTTAAATAAATTTCATATCATTCAAAAAGGTTAACATAACTAAAAAAATAAAGTCACTCGCACATAATTTTGAACTAAACCATAGTCATTTTTGTTTACAGATTTTGAAGCGTTGGTTAAGACAAATGGCTCAACCTTTCAGTCGTGAAGACCAACTTGGCATTTCTTTGCTCACGATTGATCAGCTGCAAACTGAGGAGATGCAGAAGAAACTCAGGAAAGCTGCAGAGCAAGTGTAACCCAAAGATGTTTGTTTGTACTTGGCAAGTTTTTTACAATAAAAATATTTTTCTTTTTTTTTGAATGGTGTTTTATTATAAGCCTAATGTTTACTAAGTACAAGAATTGTGCGTTTCACCTGGTATCAATAGAGCCTCAACAGCTCTTTATATACAACATATACACTCAAATCATCTTAACAAAATTTATAGGACTTGATCTATTTTGTTGACAAAATAATCATATTACTTAGTTTAGAAAGCAGAACTATTAAAATCTTTAAATAGCTTATTTCAATATTCAACTATCATAGCAAAGTGCTTTGGACATTACTGATAGCATCATAGCAATGTCACACTTATTTTCCAAGAAAAAATAATTTAAAATTTTCAATTTTATATCTAATTTGTATTTTTATAATCTAATGCATTATATTTAAAATACTCAACTTCTAAAGGATACCACTAAAGTTAACATAATACTCTCAATGGTTGAAATTATAATAAATATTTAAAATATTTAACTATAAACTTTCCAGCCTGTGGGCAGGTCAGTTTATAGTAAAATAAATGCCTCCATCTTTTTTTTTTCCTTCCACCATTCTTCCTCATAATCAACAATGTATATTAAATAAAAGGATTTTGGCTGTTAAGAGGTCTGCATTGTAGAGCACTGATAAGTTTTGCAGAGGTGATTTGATAGTTTTTAATATTGTTTTAAAAAAAAATGTGTGTTAACTTACATAAAACCTTATGAAGAATTATCTTAAGATGTTCTATTGTGGCTCTATAAAAAAATTACTTTAGTTGATTGGGGAAAGCTAAATCTATAGTTTTATTTAAACTTTTTAAATGGTTAGAAACCTGCTGATAACTTTTGCCTTTTTTTTTTAAAAAACAATATTTTAAAATATCAAACAACTTTTTAGTGCAGTATTTTTAACCGTCTGAAACATGTCTTGAGTACTCTACCATAATTTGCAAATTTAAAGCTACATGTGAAAATTTTGAATTTTAAATCTTCACCAACCGAAGAGTAATTTTTTGAACATTAAAAGCACAGGGTTTTTCAGGGATTCAAACGTTAATTTTATTTGCTGCTGTGGTAGCCCAGAGAAACAAAAGTGCAGTCTTTATATGTTTTTGCATTTGCTTGAACAAACTCTACATCAATAAACTAAAAGAGACTCACATATAAAAAATATTAATATGAATTTACTAGGGCTGTGCTGGATCCTGAACTTCAGGAAATTGGTTGTACCTGAAACTCTGGGGAAAAAAAAATGTTTTCCCAAAAATTTTCAGGAGAAAATATAAAAATAAAGTTACAATTGAGGATCGTCTATCAATATCACATTTGTATTTAATTTTCACTAAAAAATATTATTAAATTTTTTTGTAACAAGTAACAATATTGATAAAATGGGAGAATATTCACCCTCTGCCCTGTTGGAATCTAACTCAAGCGCACTTGTGTCATGACCACCTCTCTCTAACGCACAATTCCACGGATTAAGCGGAGGTGTGGTTCAACTCTATGCTTAACAAGAAATCCACGCCCAGGAAAAAACAAGCGAAGGCAACTCCGCGCCTCTATTTATCATTTCCGCTACCTGGACTATTCCAGCACTTTCTATTAATTCCCAGGATGTCCGTGATCTTTTCCCGTGCTGTCCAGTCGCCTCCTTCCACTCCACTTTCCCCTCCTTTTCTTCTCTTCTTCCCCTACTCTCTGAGGTCATGTCAGTTTGTGTGCTCGCTATATATTGTGATGGTTCGTTAGTATTGGTACTAATTGCATCATAGGCTTACAAAAGGTGAAAGTGGCAAATTAAGCTAAGATTTAATTCTACCAATTCTACCAACCTAAATTCTATTTCGGATCAAAATGTGGGAATCTCTTCAAAATCTTTGATTCGGACTAGTCTTTTTTTTTTGGGGGGGGGNTGGGGGGGGGGGGGGGGGGGGGGGTGTATCAACGTGGTTAACTTGTAACCACGTTATGAATTTGTTGTGAATCTTGGAATCCTTTATTATAATGCCCAGAATGTTGACGCCAATATAGGCGAACTCTTGAATATTAAAGTCTTCATCTTAGAACGCTCTAGTCTAGTAATGTAATGTCCTTGTTTAGTATTGATATCTTCCACTTTGGGCACTAATGCTGTTATTTAGATATTGATGCGATATTAATAATTTATATTAAGAGCTTCCCACTTTGGACATCCTAGTCAATTTTCATATTCACAAAATATTATGTTTAACATTAAAGTCTCTTGCTTTGGACATTCTAGTCAATTTTGGTGTTCACGAATTATTATGTTATATATTAAAGTCTCTGAACGTGTTAGTCGATCTTATATGTAATATCAAAGTCTTCAACTTACACGCTTTAACCAATATTACTATATTTATAATGTATTATTGTATTGTATTGTGGTTACTTTTCAAGTACAATTAACCTGATCTTCTGGTAAGTAGATGGATACCCAAAAGGTCAGTCACTTTTATTTTATAAATTAAAATATGTCTGAGTCATCAACAACTGTTTCCAGCATTAGGCCAGGTCAGTTTAGTAAAATGCCTCCATGCCTTCCACCATTCTTCTCCTCTCACTTGAACACTTTCTGTTATCTGCTCCCCCCATCTTTTTCTTGGCCTCCCTTCCGGTCTTTTTCCATCCTCATTGCATGCCCATACTATTTCAATATTGTTTCCTCTACTATCTCATGTACTCCCTTGTACCCCTACTCTTTCCCAGATAACTTCATTCATGATATTATTTCTCCTCACAAACTTCATTCCCATGGCCTCCACTTTCCTAGTCTCTCTTACATTCATTGTCCATGTTTCTACTGCATATGTGAAAATGGGTACAATTATACCATGTAAAACACTTCCTTACATTTTAAAGGCACTTCTCTTCTCCACAGCAGGTTTTTTACACATCTATAAAATAACTCTCCCTGCTGTCTTCTCATTAAATCCTCTCTACTTTCACCTTTCGCATCAATCACAATTCCAAGGTAATTTACGTTCTCTACTTTTCTCAGCTCTACTCCATCCAACTTTATAGCTTAACTAGGCCTTATTCTCTTCCTTATCATTACCATCACTTCACACTTCGCCATTCTAAATTTCATTTCACATTTTTTCACCTCCTCTTTCCATAGTTGTAGTTGTTCCTGTGCTTCCTCTTCCTTCTCCTCCCATAACATCATAATTTTCATTCAATCCTCCCCAAGTTTTCCTGCCACTTTGTTCATGACTATTTCCATAACCATTATAAACAGTAGTTGTGAAAGGGCACTCCCCTGCTACATTCCATTTATTATTTGGAACCACTCCATCCTCACACTCTCCATCTTAACACAATTCCTGCTATCCTCATAAATTATTTTCACTCTCATTATAACTCCTCTCTCCACTTCAACCTCTTTCATCGCTTTCCAAACTTAATTTCTATCCACACTATCATCTGCCTTCCCCATACCTAAAAATACCATTATTAAGACTATTGTACACCTTTGTTCCCTAAATCCATACCCTTCCTCTCTCCACCTTATTCTCTTTTCCAATATCTTCTCATATATTTGTGTACATCATTATCCCCCTATAATTTGTACACCTTTTCCAGTCTTCTGGTACCTTGTTTTCCCTCCAAACTGCTCTTAGCACCCTGTCTAACCATTGCATACCTACTTTACCTGCTGCTCTTATCGTTTCCACCGTCAGTTCATCCCCGCCTGGTGCTTTTCCTTATTTCATCCTCTTTAATGCATTCTCCACCTCTTTCTTCCGGGTTGAACATTTTTTCAAAATATCTCATACATAGTTCCTTTTCTTCTTCTCGTGTCTTCAATGTTCTTCTTTATTCATCCATAATTCTAACTTCTTCCTGGTTTCCTGGACCACTCACTTCGCTCTTTTCTTGTCTCTATATTTTTCCTGTTTCCTCATTCCTATTCTTAAAACTCCTTCTGAATGCTTTATTATTCTCCTCCACTGCTTTGTTCCACCAGGTTTCTCCTTCCATTTCCTCTTATTACTTGTCTTCCGACATACCTCTTTTGCGGCTCCTACCAAACTGTTCTTAAACTTTTCCCATTCAACCTCTATATTTTGTATCTCATCCTTAGGTATTAAGCTTCTTGCCTTTCTTTGGTACAGCTCTTTTTCCTCTTCATTTTTTAACCTTCACACCCTCATTTTTCTTTCTTGTTTTAATACCTTTCTCCTACATTCCCAGCCTTTTATATCTTCCATCAACAACCTGTGGTCACTATCTAAGGACACACTTGGTATTACCTTGATGTTTACCGTCATTTCTTCATCTACGAGAACGTCGTCTATCACCGACTTTCGCTCTCCATTCCAACTGTATCCAGGCTTATGGCTATCTCTTTCCTTCTTATACCAGCTGTTTGTCACTTTCATTTTATTTCTTGCACATAGCTCCAACAGCCTTCTACCCTCCTCAATTCTTTCTTCCCATCCTTCTTCCCCCAGTACCTCATACAACACAACTGAGTGCCATTAAACAGCATAACCACACTAAATATCCTTGAATAGATTTGAGGCAGGAAAACATTATTTATACCACACATTAGCTATAAGAATGACTTTTAAATATCAAATTATGCACACAATACACCTTTGCCACACTCATTTGCACACAAGTCTTTTGCATAAACATTATTTGGCATGACATCCATTTGCTTTTTTATCATAAATAATAATAATCAGATAAACTAATATTTTTGGAGTCCAACAGCGCTTTTTGTAAGAGCCTTAGAACTAAAACGGAAGAGATAACGAGGCACACTGACTTAGTTGGAAAATGTTATTGTTCTTATTGACAAGCCTGTGACTCACTTTATTTATTCAGATTTATTTGAATATTTTGATGTTTCACTGTGCAAGTATTTACTAAAATTCACACCATGAGTTTTTTACCCAAGAAAGTTTCTAGTGAATCTTAAAATACATTTTTAGAATCTATTTATATCTATACCAAAGATGCTTGATTAAAAAAACACAATTATAATAGTTTCATTAGGCCTAAGTTTTTTCATTTACTTTACATTAAAAACCTTACTCAACACTTTTAAGACAAAATATTTAGTTTTTATATGAAAAACTTACAATTTATATAAAAATTTTAAATCAATTATTTATACTACCTATAACTGCAACCGAATAAGAGTTTTTGTCACTTTTACTGACTATTCAAAAATATGTTTGACATTTATCAGACTAAAGTTATGAATATGAAAAATAAATATAAGGCTAAAAGGAAAAATTGTTTTAGAAATTTTTCATGTCCCATTTTCCGCAAAATGTAATGCCATCACAGGACTAGAAACATGTACTTTAATTAAATAACTGTGTATAACCTGAACAGGGAGTATGTCACAGTGCTAAAAAGAGACAAAGTTTCAAACTGTTTGTCTCAATCCTGTTGTATGGTGGTCAAAATGATGGTTTAAAATAAATGCATTTAATTTCTTGTATCATTTCAGTCCCAACTTAGAATTATCAATTTGGTCCTCAACTATTATTCAATCAAAAATTGGGGTTAAATAATATTTTAAGATGAAATCAAACTAACATAGTTTGACCAAACGTGGCTTGAGGGACAAGCAAACTGGGCGACTGTCAGCTTGAGGAAGACCCCAAACAAAGCTACTAACCAAGCTTAACCTAATGTAACCTGGTCAACATATGAAAATAATTCCAAAACCTCTAATTCCTCATCTAAAGTAGCCACTCCTAAAAAGTTCATTTACATCCACTTTATAGGAAACAATAGCAGCCTAAACTTTTTCTGCAATTACCCCATAAACTGTTCATTATATCTAAAAAGTGTTTGTTTTAGTGAGAATTAAATAAATGAACATTGTTTACAAAACGTTTTTTATAGTTTCCTTTGTAATCCTGTTTTCATACAATCTCACCATTTGGAGTATGATTACGATTTGTGGAGTTGTGTTTCAGATTATTTTTCTTTTCACACCCAGGTTATTTTATATTTGGAGTTGTTAGGTTTGGTGATTATTTTCATAATTTTATACTATCCCCCCGGTCATATGAGGGTTGCCAAAAAGCAATTCCACCCGGGTGCAAAACTGACCTCGGGCCGGCCCTGAGTTTAACTAACCTTAACTACAGAAAATATCAGAATTGCATATTGAATAAAAAGGCAGTCATTGTTACATTAGACTTATAATACAAATAAAGGTATTGTATGCATAACCTAGTTTATTCAGGTCTATAAGTGGGTGCAAGAATTAATTCTATGATCGAAAATGTTTACATAAAGCTTTATTGCTTAGTAAGGCAATATGTCACATCACTAAATAGGACACTGTTTTTTAAAGTTTTTTGCTAATAATTTTAATATAAAAATGTAGCAAACTCTAAACTATAATTATTATTTGAATAAATATTGTTAGCTAACAATCGTTATTTGAGAAATTATAAATATATATATACATAAATAATGGCTCACCAAATTGTGACTTTACTTTTGAACTCTAAATAATATCACAACCTTTTTGGTATGCTAGAAGTTCTGTCGAGTTGGTATGTGACATAAAATTCAAAAGCCATGATTACATTGTCTCATTTTAAACTATTTTACAAATATATTATATCTATAAGAAATAAAGTTTGGGGGATTGGACAGTAACAATCTATTTTCTTCAAGAGGCAGCCATTACCTCTATGTCCAATGGCAGCATTATAAAGTGTGAGGTGTATTCTTTTCATTGGTTTCTATCCACCTTTCCTATCTATACCTTCTTCCAAATATAATACATTAATTAATGTAATAAATCTCTTAAAAAAAACCTCTATTCACTTTTTGAGGTACCTTTTGTTTCTATACCTCTTTCTTGTACCCTCATCCTCAAAGTAAAGTAAGTGGAGCCAACCTGAAAGGATAGTTAAGGTTAGGTCTTGAAAAGAACAAATAAACTTTTCATTTCTTAATAGAGAATAAAAGATAAGTTTATTTATTTTCAACCAAGGCTTAATGTAACTATCCTTTGAGATTGGGTTACATTACACTAATTCACAGTGTTTCCACACTTTTTGCTAACATTTCTAAATTATAAGGTTATCATTCGTTTTTATATTAATTACAAATCTCAAGTGTTTATGAAAACATAAGAGAACAGATCACAGCCTGTAAATTCTTTATCATTACAGTAAACTCCCGATTATCCATGGGCGGAATATTCGTTTTGCGGCTTAGCCGCAGTATCGCCAACAGCAGGGGATACGTTTATGAAAAGCGCAGAGTTGATGGAGAACACAATTGCTGTACTCAGTGAAGTTTTTTTATTATCTTGGTGCATGAAATATAATGATGTGTTACTAAGTGTAACCTTGATAAATGAGTACTAGTTTGAATTGAACTGCTACAATCTCTTGTTTTACTAAATATGCATGGTATCCACGGCACTCGTCCCATCCATTACCGCAGATAATCGGGAGTTAACTGTACTGCAATAAAGTTAAGCGACAAAAAATGAAAAAGCTTCCATTTCTTATCCAGACACATTGAAAATCACATGTCTTCTTCAAGATTCAAGATGCGGGAGATAAAGTCACAAAGGGAGGAGAGAAATCTCTCTTTCTAACTGCTATGTAGTATCGCTCAGAGGCTGTTTATGTGCAAGGTAAAGAAACCCCATGGAGGATAAAGCACTGACAAGGAAGATGACGTCGAACCACCGATGGTAGAAGTTGAACTGAAGGTCTCCTAGCACTTGCGTGATGATAGTGCGGTATTCTGGAGGCATGTTCATCCTCATGAGTAGCACCGATGACACAAAGTACATACCCTAAAGGAATCACACATGGCATTCTTACATTTCATGATTGTTTTTTAACATTCTTAACTCAGGATGAATGAAAATGATATTTTTTATTGCTAGACAGTGACAAGATGGGAAATGAGTCAAAATATCGGGAACAGTAAATTATACATAAGAGTGTGTGTGTGTGTGTGTGTGTATATATATATATATATATATGTGTGTGTGTATATATATATATATCAATTTCTAAACTAATATAACTTGTAAAAGTTATGACATTAAATGTAATATAAATAATAGAATACTATAGTAACATCATAAAAACATAATGTACAATATGGTCGGAAATATAGTATAACAAAAGTTGGCAAGACTGTGCATCGTAAATATCAGCTGTAAGGCAACATGATGAGACTTAAAAGTGACCTTGGTGCTAGAAGTGAACAGTCATATTGCAAAGTGATACGAAATGGCTTTAAATATTTGCGAGAAGGCCAATGTTGTGAAGCATTATGTTTGACTATACAGGATTGGCCATTCAGGGGGACTGACTGAAACATGTGTTTGAACTTTTTGAAGAGTTCCATGAAACCCCACCCATAAAGGCAAAAGTGTTATTTTAGAAAGGGACCAGGTAAAAATAGTAAAAAGAATGATTCAATTATTTAGTAATCTTCTTTTTTTTCATTGCATTGTCATAGCAATACAAGTGAACAATTTCAATTAAGTATAATTCAAAATGGACGACAATGGTGAATAAATTTACTGGTCCAAAATGGTTTTAAAGCTCTATTACGTTATTAATATTAAAATTGAAATTAATTTTTAACAATTTGTTAAGTAACCGAATGATTTATAAGTGTAAATGCTAATATTATCTCAATTAAATAGACTATGCTTACTATTGCGTTTTAAAAATTTATTATTAAGTAAAACAAGTAGAAGCTTGAAAATGACAAGCCTACAAAACATTTGAACTCGGGCTTAAGCAACAAGCTCGAGTTCAAAATACGAGTACTCACAGAGCCCTACTTAAAAGTTAACTATGTTTATAATCCTTTAAATATTATCTTTGTTTGACAACTCTCAAGAATTATAAAGTTCTTAAGCCCCTTAAATATTGTCTGTATTTGAAACCCCTTAAATGTTCTCTGGGTTTGAAACTTTTTAACGACTCTTAAATATTCTGTTTGACCCCCCCTCCCCCCTCACACCCCTAAATATCTACTCCCTGCCTAGAGATGTACACTCAGGGTTGACTTAAGTATGCTACAGAATAAAGAAGAATACTCTCTACTAAACAAATTAACAGGTAGCAGCGATAAGTCAGCATTAACTGTTAGAACATGATGCACACCTTGAACCCTATCCAAACCTTTTCCGAAAATACCCAATCTCGCGCTACTTACAGATGGATAAATTCCCGATCTTTTACTGGGCATTTGGGATCCCGTCCACCCTTATTCTTAACAGAAGATATGGGTTATTAAATTTCTCTAAGCTGTAAATAAATCAACAGGTCATCTGTTTTATGCATTCCATATTTCCAGGAGATAAATTCAAGAATAATATTTCCTTGGCCCCATAACTTCACTACGCCATTTCTACTGTGAAACCATGTCATGCTCAGTGATTTTATTTGGTTAACATCTTTATGAACTACTCTTGCTGACCCAAGTCATGTGGAAAACAACCCCTTATCAACACATAGAAAGGAGGGCACAGTTCCTTAATATATTTGTAGCAAAATTGACTGACAAACTAAAATCGTCTTTTTGAAAAACATTATTAATAATTTAGTAAGGAACGAATTGTACTGAATTTAGGAGAATTCAACCTTAAATGCGTTGATGGACTATATTATGTTTCAACAAGTGATACTATGATGTATTGAGTAAAAACAAAGTTACAAGATTAAATTGACAAGAATTTGGTAATATTGATACAAGTCAATGTCACTAGGATGTAATCTGTGTTATATATTAGATTAATATTCACAAAATTGAATAACACATTAAAAACATTTAACAAATATTAAAATATTAAAAAATTGTTAAACATATACTAAAGACGTTAATACATCAAAATTCGTGGAGTTGGAGGAACTTTTTAATATAGTAAAATTAATGTATATAAAGTACTTAATCTCTGTCAGTTATTAAAGTATACATGCATTTAAGGACACATTAATTAGAATTGTAATGCTTCAACCACACCCTAACCATAAATATTTGCTGCTATAGTTAATAAAGGTAGAGAGTTTTAAGATGTTCGACATCAACCGACCCCTATGGAAAATAGCATGAGATTACTTTTCAACACATCCAAAGTCACAACCATAAACACTGCTGAATACATATTTATTCAAACTGCACTTTTAAATAAAAAAACTGTATTAAACGAACAAACTAATTTTGAAAATCAAATTCTCATTAACACCCTTAGGAAACTCCCCCAACATACCAAAATTAAAAACCTTTAATCCTCTCTATACCTGCCCATCCATCCATAGTAGATAAAGACCTGTTCGGGCCAGAGTCGAGAAGAATAGTACCTTAATTCTTTTCCTTTTGTCATTTTTCTTTCACTCCACCTCCTCCTTATTTCTTCTTTTTATATTAAATTTAATTATTTATAATCTATCTATCTAATTGCTAACTTCCCAGCTTAGCTCTACACATTTAACCACATTAAATTTCATATCTTTGCTTTTTCAGTATGCTTATTCTAGATCATTTCAATTCTCATTTTATATACACACGTTAGTTCTATTTCTATTTTAGTTTCCTCACAACATCAGTTGGAACACTCCTTGTCTCTTTATCATGGTAATTATTATAATTTCATACATGTTTAACTTATTTGGCATTCTACCTTTATTAACTATAGCAGCAAATATTTATGGTTAGGGTGTGGTTGAAGCATGTGTATTTGTATTATTCTTTTTTTTTTCTTTTTTCTTTAGTCTTGAGAATGATGCCGTAAGTGCATCGAAACATGTCGACAATATCATAAACACAGCAATGTGGAACCAAGGAACAGGGGATTACAGATAAGGAACAATTCAATTTTAATACGTTTTCTCACATTATTTTAAGATATATTTATTTTACAATTCTAATTAATGTGTCCTTAAATGCATGTATACTTTAATAACTGACAGAGATTAAGTACTTTATATACATTAATTTTACTATATTAAAAAGTTCATCCAACTCCACGAATTTTGATGTATTAACGTCCTTAGTATATGTTTAACAATTTTTTAATATTTTAATATTTGTTAAATGTTTTTAATGTGTTATTCAATTTTGTGAATATTAATCTAATATATAACACAGATTACATCCTAGTGACATTGACTTGTATCAATATTACCAAATTCTTGTCAATTTAATCTTGTAACTTTGTTTTTTACTCAATACATCATAGTATCACTTGTTGAAACATAATATAGTCCATCAACGCATTTAAGGTTGAATTCTCCTAAATTCAGTAAAATAGTCTTGTTTAAGAAATGTTGTATATGTACAATCCAAATATTTGTTCTTCTTCTCAATGGGGAGGAAAAGAAATAGTCATATTAAAATATATTCTATAGGTTATAGCTTGGTATGTTAACTTGTTTATAAATTAATAGTGATTATTTAAAAATACTGTAAATACTGAAACTAGTACTATTACATAAAACTATTCTTTCATCATGTAAATAATAACTCACCATGATTTGAGCCAATACAAGCACGATAATGTTAGATGATTTACTGCTTGAAATGGCGTAGAAAAACTGGAACATGCAAATTACAAACAATAATTATTATAATCTATTCTAAAACCAAATATTTCACTTGCAATGATAACACTTTGATTCACCAAGAAATCAACCCTCGTGGTGAATCCTCATTCAATGGGTAGAAACACCAAAATGTTATAAGATACATTGTTCTAAATTTCAAATAGTACATTAAAATGGCTATCAAAACCTTCATTGTACTATTGTTGAATGTATAATAAACACGTAAATTATTATGAAACTAAACAGATATGTACCAAAAGATGGCATTTCAAAAACCAATTTTTAGATTCAGGGGTATATAAAGAAGTCAATGTTTGTCATAAGTATGAGATCAGCTATCGTTATCACAGGTAGATCTCCAATAGTACGTGTTTTACTACCCGATTTGGATAGTAAAGGCTATCAGCGAAAATGATCGTTTTTCAATAACATGTTTCTGAAATTGTTATCGCGGGATTTTTGATAGTGGAACCTACTTTAGTTTACCTCAAGTCTGTTTCTAGATTGATTGCAATTATTACAATTATTGTTTTCCTCTCCACAGTTTTTTTTCTGCTTTATGTAATCAAGAAATTATTTTGATATTTTAGTTTTTTTTTGCAAACAACACACTGTAGATAATTTTTAACAAAAACAAGCTTTAAAATATATCTAAATATGACTATAAAAAATATTTCATAAGCCTGGCCAGTCTCCATTACCCTCTAGTCTATATTTAACCCATTTAACTGTTTTCTATAACACAATGTTTTTCCAGAACCCAACTACCACAATTTAGGAGAACGCGATGTATCACGTATTATAAACTTTGTAAGGATAAGATACTAAAAAGTATCTTAATGTTACCTTTGTGAGAGTGAGTAGTAGTCCCCTAATAGATGTAAGCACGATACAGCCAACCAGGAAGAAGGAAATGTGTTGCGACCAGAAAGTAACATCCATGTCAATCCCCACCCAATGCACAGCAATCTCCATGCCTCTTGTAACTGGATCCTTTTTACCCACTCGATCAAATACTATGTTGATTGTGGACTACGTACGTAAAAACAAGAAATATGCATCCAATTAAAATATCATAGTCATAAAAAAAATTGATATTTTAGTTTCTACATAGAAAATATTTTTAGATCAATATGTCAAAACCAATATCCATTAAATAAAATGCAATACTTTTTAGGTATTTTAGCAGTATGCAAAACTTCAACTTGGCTCCAAGTATTTGCTAACTTAGACTTTAAAAAAAAATCAGCTTCTACTGTTATGAAACTTCACCACTAAAAATATTATAAGCCTAAATACTAGGAGTGGTCAGGCACTCGAAATTTCGGGCAATAAATCAAGCATCAAAAAATCCCAGAATGTTGGGCGAGTATTTTGTATGCCCGTTATTTCGATCAGGCATCTCAAGAACTTGATAAGTATTTAATACCATGTTAGCACTAACCTCTAATTAAAACTTTGAAAAAAATAGTGTCTAACTGATATTCATAGTGGAATTATTTCAATTGAACTAATATTAAACAAAGGTAAGTATTATTTTGTATTTTCGTAAATTATTATGTTTGCTTTCAACAAAACTAGGATAACATTTCTCACAGGTTAAAGTCTACAACATAGCGAAATCAAGATTCCTCCAATTTAATTTTCTCTGTCAATGCCAACAACATAACCAATTCAACATCTCCACAATGAGATTTTCAAGCTATATGCTTGCGAAAATTTAATTTAAATTAGTATTATGCTCATTTCTTTAATTTACTAATAGCCAGATTTGTTAGAATATAAATAGAAAAGTATGCATTAAAGAAACATTAGATATGAAACAACCATTTAGCTTTAAGTAAACACGTTTTTGATTCTAATTTATGTATGTTTCAAGTTACGTGCATATTGTATCATTTCAATTATTTTTTTTATTTGCAGTTATGCAGTTAATAAATTATAAAGTAAATAAATAATATTTATTAAATGTATGTACTAGACGAAGGGAGCAATTGCTCGAAGAAAACATAGAGGAACTGGTTATGCTCCAACAGAACTTGCACAAAGGAAAACGAAATCTGCTCTAATATTAACTATAAATTCTTGAGCATAAACTAACCATTCAAAAAATAAATTAATCAAATGTGACTGTTTTAACTTTTAATTTGAAATTTAATAAGCCTGTGACAAAGTTGTTTCTATCTTTTTTTAAATTAAATTAGACTGTTAAACTTATAATTTGAAGTTTTATAGGCCTGTGACAAAGTTGTTTGCAAAATAAAATGCCCGCCCGAATCTGCCCCCGCCCGAGTGTAATTTTGTAATGCCCACCCGATACAAATATTTGCTGCCCAACCACCCCTACAAAATACACATCTATGTTAAATTTCATTTCATTGTATGTAACACACATTTTTAACGGAAGGGGTTACACTATGGCGCACCTTATAATAGCTCGAGGCATATTATGATTTGTCAAAATAGGACTGCTGCCTTTCAGAGTAAGTTGAGTGCACATGGCAAAAATATTTAGTTATTGATCAACATGATAAAATAGTATGGTATTCACTAGGAGTCTGCGAGCTTAGGTTTTTATATTCGAGTCGAGTATTTCTTAGAACTACCGAGTTCGAGTATATTCATAATTTTAAAATGTTAAAGTATATTAAAACACATGTTCTTAAAATATAAATGACATTCATTTTTGTAAAGAGTAAATACTTTTGAAAAAAAAGTTAAATAATGAAAATATCGGTTTTTAATTTATAAATAACGCTTATAAAACACAATTTAAAAATAAGAACCACACTCAAATAACAATTTAATAAAAAGATAATTAAAATAGTTTTAACACTCATGTCATTAAGGACATTAAAATTACACTAACAATTATTAAAAAAAGTTAATAAAACGAATAATTGCATGATGGTTTGGAAATGTATAACAAGATAGTTTAGAAACACTGTACAATAGTGTAAAGTAAGTGATAGTGAAGGAAGCCAACCTGAAAGGATAGTTAGGTTAAGCCTAGATAAGAATGAACACACCTCTCTTCATGTCTTATTAAACTTTTACACTTTCCAATTCTTCAAAACTTCCACAGTTGCACACTAGTTTGAATTTTCGGGAATATTACCTTTTTCAATAATGTCTCTTCATATGAAAAATTAATATTTCCAAAAATTCAAAACAATGTGCAACTATGGAAGTTTAAAGAAGTGGGATGTGTTAAAGTGTAAGAAGAAATAGAGAAGTGTGTTTGTTTATATCTAGGCCTAACCTAACTATCCTTTCAAGTTGGCTTCCTTCACTGTCACTTTACTATTGTAGTGTTTCTACACTGTCTTGATAAAAAGTTAATAAAATCGACATTTTAATAAGCTAATATTTCCCCAAAATATACTTCACTAACTTAATTTACCCTATAAAAAAACATAAGAATCATAAACAATTAGAAATTTAAAGTGTTTCGTATTTTGTTTATTATTGATTAGTGTAATCATGCATGATCACGTCTTCTCTCCCATTTTATTCCTCTATGTGTACATGCACATTGTATGCTCTCATTAGACATTATTTTATTGAGAAATTTACTTCAATTTGATTTTTAATGCTTATAAAATTTGATGCTGATACTTTAAATTAAAAATAATGTGACTAAAATAATATTTCTAGCAAACAATATGAAATAGTAAGTAAATATGGCAAGTTTGGTAAAATAATGTATTGCGATAAATAAGATCAACTTTAATTATAAAAAGGTTAACCAAACATAATTCTAAACAAATACTAACTAAACTAGAGCTAGTTTTGTAGCAAAACATATTAATTAATATGAGTTTTAAATATTGTAAGTTTGAAAACATTTAATATAGTAATATATTCTTGATATTACATTTTTAATTTAACATAATTATTATTCCTGGTAAAATTGTAAAATAAAATCATTCAATTATTTAGTAATCTTCTTAGCTATTTTTTATTTTCATTGCTTTGTCATGGCAATACAAGTCAACCAGTTCAATCAAGTATAATTCAAAATAGACGACAATGGTGAATAAATTTACCGGTCCAAAATGGTTTTAAAGCTCTATTACGTTATTAATATTAAAATTGAAATTAATTTTTAACAATTTGTTAAGTAACCGAATGATTTTTAAGTGCAAATGCTGATATTATCTCAATTAAATAGACTATACTTACTGTTGTGTGTAATAAATAAACATTCTCTTAACTAGGCCTATAATAACAAACACGAGTTTAGTAACTATTCTACTTTTAGATTTATGAAGCCACTTCTCTGATGACGTCACCAGTCACCAAAGCGTCTTGCGCAACGTCTTTGTTAGTTAGTTCCGGTATATCTGCGAGTGGCGAGCATGTGCTCTTTGTTCTTTAATTGTTTATTATTCTTTCATAAATAAAACTAACAGGTTATGGGTCCAGGATGCTGCATTAACGGTTTGGAAGAAGATAAACATTAACTATTTGTTTTTTTAACGTGATAGGGCAGTGGAAATACGGTAACATAAATATAAGTATCGTTAGTGACGCCTGAAATCATATCCATTCATTCAAGATGTCCGGATTCTCAACGACGGGAATACGTCGATGGAACTAATCCTAGGCCTACAGCGGCAGTAGGTGCTGACGCGGAAGCAATTGCTGATACCGCTAGACACGCGGCCACGTGGGACAAAGCCGACCGTAAAGCTAAAGCTGATATTATTTTAGCTGTGAGTCCTACAGAACTTTGTCACATAAGACATTGTGAAACATCGCAAGACGTTTGGCAAAAACTAGAATTAGTTTACCAGTCTAGAGGGCCTGCAAGAAAAGCTACACTTTTGAAAAAACTTTTGTTCACAAAAATGCAAGAGGGAGAAAACATGGCGGATCATCTCACGAATTTTCTCAACACAGTTGACAAACTCAATGAAATGGATATTCGCATTTCTGAAGAATTATTAACCATCGTGTTATTATACAGTGTGCCAGATAGCTACGATAATTTTCGTTGTGCAATCGAAGCTAGAGATGAACTACCGGACACAGAGTCTTTGAAAGTAAAACTTCTAGAAGAATTCAGTGCAAGACAGGACAAGAAAGCAGACTTAAATGGTGCGGGCGCTTTCTATGTAAAATCTTCCATAGGGCGAAGTCTAAATAAAAACAAACCTCCGGATAAAAACTGTGTAGGCCTACCTACAAATCAAAATAATAAAGTTTTTCAGATCCAAGGTCAAAGTGGTGTGCAAAATCAAAATAGGAATTTTAAAGCATCAAAACGGTTATATAAGTGTAACTATTGTAAAAAATTGGGACACAAGGCAGCCGATTGCTGGACAAAAATGGCGAATGAAAAGCAAGTTTCGATGGCATCAGAGCAAACCCATGCAGCAGCAGAAGAGATCGTGACATTGACATCATCTTCAGTGAGCACTCTCTGTGCGAAGTTAACGAGAAGAGATGACGTGTGGTGTGTTGACAGTGGAGCAACAACACACATGTGCCGCGACAAGAATAGTTTTTTGGAACTCACGCCAACCATAAGTCAGAAGGTTAGGTTAGCGGATGACAGAACAACTGACATTGAAGGCATTGGAACTGCAGTAATGAATGTTTCAAATAAAAAGGGCCAATTTGTAAAAGTGAGGTTAGAAAACACTCTTTTTGTACCCACACTTAAGACAAATTTATTTTCAATTTCAAAAACTGTTGAAAAAGGGCGAAGCGTGTGTTTTAATGCAAATGATGCTGAAATTGTCGAAAATGGTGAAGTGTTGTTAACTGCTCGTAAACGTGGAAATTTGTATTTTATCGAACCTTACATGCAAAGTGAGAGTTCGACACATGTAGCTAACGTGAGTAAGGCAGGCAATCTTAGTGAACTTGAAAAGTGGCACAGAAGATATGGACATTTAAATGCGTATGACTTGCAGAAACTCGTTCAGAAAGACATGGTTAGCGGTATGAATTTTAAGAAATCAGAAACATTTTCAACATGTGAAACCTGTATCTTAGGAAAGCAAGTTGCTACGCCTTTTCCAAAAAGGTCTGAGTCGAAGAGTGAAAAATTACTTGAATTAGTGCACTCAGATGTTTGTGGCCCAATGAGAGTGAAATCTCATGGTGGTGCTTCTTATTTTGCAACGTTTATCGATGATAAATCTAACTGGGTAGAAGTTCATTTTCTAAAACATAAAAGTGACGTGAAAAAGGCTTTTGAAACATTCAAAGCATTAGCGGAAAACCGTCACGAAAGGAAAATCAAAACTTTGCGGACAGACAATGGCCTGGAGTACTGCGGAAAAGAGTTCACAGAAGAAATGCGCATCGCAGGGATAAGAAGAGAACATACCGTAGCAGAAACTCCAGAACAGAACGGCAAAGCTGAACGCATGAATCTCACGCTGGTGGGGATGGCAAGATGTATGCTGTTGGAGTCTGGCTTACCAACAAGTTTTTGGGCCGAAGCGATTGCCACAGCTGCTTACATCAGAAACAGATGTCCATCAAAACAGCTGGAAGAACAAACCCCTTATGAAATTTGGTTCGGGCTAAAACCAAAAATAGGACATTTCAAGACGTTTGGTTGCAAGGCATATATGCTGAATAAGGCCCCAAATAAAGGAAAGTTTGACCCAAGATCCAAGGCAGGTATTTTTGTGGGTTACTCTACTGAATCGAAAGCGTATCGAATTTGGGACCCAGAAAAACAAAAAATATTGAGAAGCCGAGATGTAAAATTTTTGGAAAATTTTGAAACTGTCAAAGTTTCGGATGAACAAAAGGAGTGTGCGAACTTTGAACCTTCTTACTTATATGTTGATAACAGTGTGAAAGACCCTATTTCTAATGCTGATGGACATGTAGATATAGTTCAAGAAAGTGATCCCATTGATCCTGATAGGCCTATTGAAGTCAATGAGAATTACCTCAAATCAGAAAATTTAAGCAAAGACTGCACAGTGATTGAGAATAAGAGGGGGCCTGGTCGACCTAAATTGATTAAAACAGGAAAGCCGGGACGACCAGCAAAACATTTTAATCTGGTTACGCTAAAACCTGAAAGTGCGAGCTTGATGTATGAAGAGGCAGTAAATCCATCTGTACAAGAAGCCTTAGAAGGACCTTATGCAGCTGAGTGGCAGAAATCGATGGAAGCTGAGTTCAACGCTCTGACACACAGCAAGGCCTGGACATTGAAACCACGCCCAAAAGATAAAGCTGTCATTGGTTGTCGGTGGGTACTCAGAACAAAGTATGGGCCAGACGGTAACGTCGAACGCCGGAAAGCTCGGTTGGTAGCGAAGGGCTATAACCAACGCCCAGGGATTGATTTCCATGAAACATTTTCACCTGTTGCGAGACTTAGCTCAATAAGACTAGTTGCTGCCCTAGCAGCTGAGTTAGGCCTTACTTTGTATCAGCTTGATGTTGTAATGGCCTACATAAATGGAGATCTTGACGAACAGATCTATATGGAACAGGCGGACGGTTTCATTACCCCTGGAATGGAGCATCTAGTTTGTTCACTCGAAAAGTCCATATATGGCCTAAAGCAGTCGGGCCGACAGTGGTTCAAAAAGTTGCACGAGAGACTAGAAATTTTTGGACTCAAACAATTAGATTGTGACAAGTGTGTGTACCACATGAATGATGGTTGTGTGACTCTTATCGTGGTTGTTTATGTAGATGATTTGATCATAGCTACAAACAGTAAAGAAGCCTACACAAGATTGAGAGACGATTTGTCTCAAAACTTCCAAATGAAAGACTTAGGAAAGCTGCACTACTGTCTTGGAATTGAATTCAAACAAGATGAAAATTCAAAGTTGGTCACTATGTCACAGAAATCGTACATAGAAGATGTTCTCAAAAAGTTCGGAATGCAAGACTGCAAACCGGTAAATACCCCATTAGATGGAAACAGCAAATTATCCAAAGCCATGGAGCCATCTACGGAGGAGGAGGCAGAGGAAATGAGCGAAGTTCCGTACCAGCAACTCATCGGTTCTCTGATGTACCTCGCAGTATCTACACGACCAGACATTGCGTATGCGGTGAGCTCTTTGAGCCAGTACAACCTAAACCCCGGAAAAGGACACTGGGTTGCAGCGAAGCGCGTCTTGCGATACTTGAAAGGTACGAGCAACCATGGACTAGTCTACAAGAGATCTGGTGCTGAACTGATTGGATACGTGGATGCAGATTGGGGAGGAGCCCTTGATGACAGAAGATCATACACAGGCTACGCCTTTCAAGTGGCAGGCTCTGCCGTGACATGGGAGGCGAGAAAACAATCCACCGTGGCTCTTTCAAGCACTGAAGCAGAGTACATGGCTCTTACGGATGCAGCAAAAGAGACAGTTTACTTACGAAACCTGTTAAAAGAAATCGGGTTCTTGAGTGTTAATGCAATACCAACTCTTGTTTATTGTGACAATCAAGGAGCAGAAAAGCTCATGCGTAATCCTGTGTACCATTCTCGTACCAAACACATTGACATTCGGCATCACTATGTGCGTGAAGTTTTTGAACGAGGCGAAATCAATGTGAAATACATTCCAACAAACAAGATGGTAGCTGATGTGCTCACGAAAGGACTGTTCGGACCAAGCCATCATCAGTGCATACAAGGACTTGGCGTGATAGACATTAATAAAGTTAACGCGTGTTTGAGAGGGGGTGTTGTGTATAATAAATAAACATTCTCTTAACAAGGCCTATAATAACAAACACGAGTTTAGTAACTATTCTACTTTTAGATTTATGAAGCCACTTCTCTGATGACGTCACCAAAGCGTCTTGCGCAATGTCTTTGTTAGTTCCGGTGTATATCTCCGAGTGGCAAGCATGTGCTCTTTGTTCTTTAATTGTTTATTATTCTTTCATAAATAAAACTAACACTTACTAATGCGTTTAAAAATTTATTATGGAGTACATCGAGTGGGAGCTCAATAAGGACGAGCTCAGCTTGAAGCACGAGTACGCAGAGCCCTAGTATTTACCTACTAAAGTTATTAAAATATACAAAATATAGTGGTTTTTTTTGACATAAATATATTTTTATAAAATATTTGAACTTTGATTTGGCTTCAAGAATATTTAGTAAATTTTATTAAATTTAATTTTGTGCACTCCTAATAAATATAAAGTATCCCAATCCTTCATCAAAATTTGATTTTTCAACATATATTTGAACTTTGTCTGTGACCAATACATAATTTGAACTAAATAAAGACAAACCAGAAGATGGGCCTACATCAGCTGTTTTAATTATAATTAAAGTCAAGAAATTAAAATGAACATGTAAACCCTTACAATGAAAATTTTCCATGTGCAGTAAAGTGAGAAGAAGTATCCAAGGAAGTTGAAATATCGCCCCTGGAGTGTGGAGGACCAGGCGAGCCTCTCTGCCATATTGTGCATGTCATGAGCCTCAAGGAACAGTTGACGACTGAGTTCCTCCAGGGCCGCCACCTCTTGCTGGAGCTGCCATACATCTGTCCGCATGTCAAGGAATACTACCCACTACAATCATGGGTGTTAATGTGTTCTATTGCTGAGCAAATTATAGCTATACCCTGGTTTTGATAGGAAGCCATGGGAGGCCTTATATACTATACAAAAATACAGTAAGATTATGGTACAAAATAGGTACAGAACAAGATTCCTACCTTCTTTTTTCTTCTCCTTCTCCCATTTATTGAGGTGTTTAATGTGCACATTCTGAAACGACTGATTAGATCAGCATATGACTTATTGATTAACTTAAATCTAGAACAGACACAAAATCCAGTCCTAAGCCGTTTCATCAATGTGAAGGGTAAACCCACATTTCACCAATGATACATTTTTCGGCCATGCTGGGAATCGAGCCCAGGACCCTTAGTTCAGTAGACAGACACGCTACCGAATGAGCTAAGGTGTCAGATCTTCCTACCAAAATCAGGGTATAAGCAGTTTTCAGCATAGTTAGAAAAAAGAACAGAAAATTATTAATTGGAGATGTTTTTTTAAAAAAAACTAGTTCAAAACTTAGAAGGTGGGAACACAAATAGAAAATAAAATCATAAACTCTTTCTTGAAAATAACCATCCATCTAAAATAATTATAAACCAAAGTTGTCAAAGGCGCAATCTAGAATAAAGGGAAATAAAATGAGTTGGGCCTCAAACCTGAGCCTGAAATGTAAGCCATCACGATGAGGCTCAGTTATTTCAGGTATGGAGGTAGAGAGGATCTAATAAGGAGAAGGCAGCAGGAGGAGTTGTTCTATAGGTGTGTAAGAATAGAATGTACTTTGTACCCATAGTCACATATAGCAGAGACATGTACATTGGATGTAAGCGAGACAAGGAAAGAGAAGGGCATGGGGATGAGGTTTGTGAGGAGCATGTTAGTTGTCACGAGAATAAACAGGTTAAGGAATGAAGTTATCCGGGAAAGGGAGAGGGGAGAGCGTTACAGGGGGTACATGAGTCAGTAGAGGAAGCAAGATTGAGATGCTATGGATAATGAGGATTTAAAATTAAAGAATACCAAAGAGAAGGATGAAGATGAAGTATGTGAAATTAAATACTGTAAGAGAAACCGATAAATCGATAGGAGGAGCAGATAACAGCAAGTGTGCAAGTGAGAGGAGAATAATGGGAGAAAATAAAAGAGGAGTAATGATGAAAGGAAAGCGGGAGATAGAGGCATTTTACTAAAGTGGCCCGGCCACAGGCTGGAAACAGTTGGTGATGATTAGGAATGATGTGATAGCCTCAATTTGCATACACAGGTAAAGTTATTGAAGTTCAAAGGGACTATTCTTTTGTGTTGAATGGTTATTACAAGCAGAAAGAACTGAGTGAATATAAACACATTCAGCTTATGTAGATAAAGTTTTTTATGTGTTGACTTGTTCTGATTATTTGTAGACGCTTTAATCATGTTCTCAAGAAATATTCCAGTAATTTTTGAGGAATTGTTTAAAGAATTACTACTTGTGATTGTGATGAATGTTTAAATATAAGATCCAAGATTTTGAGAAAATATTGGATTTAAGATTTAAAAAGGAAATTAAAATGTTCAATTGGTATCTGTTTAAGAACAATTATACTGCTTAAAGGTGGTTTACACCAACATAATAAAAAGAAAAACTTAAAAAACCAAACCCCAAATTATAAATTTACTATTTTTTCAATGTATCATTAGAAAAATGTTAACAAAGCATAAGGGTTCAGGGTCTAACGTGTCAAGACTGGATTGTCGATGACAACAGGATCAGGGTTCGACTCCTGGTTGAGTGTAGCCTACTAAGGATGTTTTTTCCTAAATGTTTTATCACTCTCAACCCAATTCCTATAGAGGTCTATCTTTATAACCCTTACTCTATTAGAATAATTAATGTAGGTTTATAGCCCAAACAGGTACTATGATGCGGTAAAGAAAAAGATTAAGGATATATGAAGAATGAAAACAAGTCAAATGGTTTCCACCACGGCTTGACCCAAATACAAGTGCCTTCATAATTTAACAGCGTGTAGTTGATGTGAAGCAAATTTCACCAAGGTAAAAGGTGTTTCTGTTTAAAGGTTACTTTCCCCACTTGTGCTGGTTGTTACAGTACGAAGCATCCCCCAGATTCCCGACTGTTTGGGGCTGTTTTGAGAATCGTTCACAACTGAGCCTTTCTTGGCCAGAGTAATTCGTTTCTTCTTTACCAAGATCATATCCATGGTCTGCATCAGTCTCTTCTCAATGGACTGCAGATCCGACAATGTCACCGGTCTGAAGAAACATGGCCAGAACATGACATTTCATCAAAGAAAAAAATATAATATGTTCCAGGGGTGTGGGAGGTCCACTTTTTCAAATCAAAGCAAACTCGAATCGATTATATGAAATATTCTCGAAGCCTAATCAAAGTTTGAATTTTTTTTTGTTAGTTTTTTATACTATAAAAATATATTATATTGTTGTTTATTAAACTTTATGCATTTAAATTATTTAGAATATGTTTTATTGTACTTATTGTTACTAATGTTTCATTTTTAATCTAATAAATCAAGTTATATTACAACTTATAATTCAATTACTTAGGATTTGTTCCAAATAAATATTGTTTAATATAATACATAAATGGCAATAATTGACCATAAATTGAGTATTTTAGCTGTCAATATTTTAATGACAAGGCTTCGAAGCCAGAATTATTTTCGAAGTGAAGTCAAAGCTGATATTTGTTTGAAAGTTTCGAAGCCAAGTCAAAGCTTCACACATCCCTAATATTTTCACACATTTTAATTAGTGTGAATTGTTTTAGAAATAATGCAGTACATACAAATTCACACAAGTTTCCTCAAGTTTGTGATATAATATTTAGTATAGTACCAAGCAAATAATTTATACTTTGTATTACAACTGATCTTTGATCTGCTTTTGCAATGAAAAGATGTTCACTAAGCTTAATGCTGTTCAAAATGAATTCAAAACAACATATTTGAGTTAGAACACAATATTCGTATAATTATAGTAGAGAAAAAATATATTTCATAATCAATGAATATCAATCAACACACAGGTTGCAAACACAGACTCTGCCGTAAAATATGAGTGATGAATAACCCTGGGCAAGGGACAATGCCTGGATATCTCAGTGGTAGAGTATTGGTGTACTGAGACAAAGGTCTCAGGTTTGATTCCCATGTCCAGGTGTCATTTTTCAACTAATTTAAATTAATATTTCATAATTACAAAAAATTTCAACATTTTATAGCATTTTCAATTTAGCATCCACTACCAGCCCACACAATTGGAATTTGCAAAAATATCTTTGAAAATAGCATTTACAAAACAATTCATTCTTAAGGCTAATGTGACTTTTTGTGCCTCTACCAATTTGTTACTTAGCCCTTATGCAAAGTGTTTTATGGGGGATTGTAATGGAAGTCTGAAAAAAGAGTTAAAAGATGACCTAGCACAATTTACCCAATATCATCACTCTTTGAAAATTGATGTATCACATAAATATGGCACAACTGCAAAGTGCAGCCCCTTCAATAAAACATTATGGGTTTTTAAGTTTCTTACAATATGTTTCTTAGGTTTATTCACTCTAGTTCATGGCATTAGGAACTCAGAAGTTCATTATCGCACTCACTAAAGTACACCACCTATCCCTATATTGAGCTAGTTATATCCAGTACCCCTCATTACACTCTATCTTGAGCTAGTTCTATCCATTCCAACTCATTACAACATAACCTTATCTTGAGCTAGTTATATCCAGTACCCCTCAATACACTTTATCTTGAGCTAGTTCTATCCATTCCACCTCATTACACCATAACCTTCTTGAGCTAGTTCTATCCAGTACCCCTCATTACACTCTATCTTGAGCTAGTTCTATCCATTCCAACTCATTACACCATAACCTTATCTTGAGCTAGTTATATCCAGTACCCCTCATTACACTCTATCTTGAGCTAGTTCTATCCATTCCACCTCATTACACCATAACCTTCTTGAGCTAGTTCTATCCATTCCACCTCATTACACCATAACCTTATCTTGAGCTAGTTATATCCAGTACCCCTCATTACACTCTATCTTGAGCTAGTTCTATCCATTCCACCTCATTACAACATAACCTTATCTTGAGCTAGTTATATCCAGTACCCCTCAATACACTTTATCTTGAGCTAGTTCTAACCATTCCACCTCATTACACCATAATCCTATCTTGATATAGCTATATCCAGTCCACTTTATTACACCTTATCTCTTTCAGGTCCATTCTAATGTGGTCCTCCCATCTGCGTCTAGGTCTTCCCATTGGGCTTACTAGTCAGTTCCTTGAACAAGGTTCTAGAATCTCCCATGTGTCCTGCCCACCGTAATCTACAAGACTCGACAATCCTAACAATATCTAGATGATGAGTTTAAGGTACATAGCTCATCATTATGTAACCTCCTCCACTGTCCAGTAGTCTCATCCCTTTTTGGACCATATATCTTCCTAATCACGCTGTTTTCAAACACCCCAAATTTGTTTTCGTCATGTAAGTTAAGAGACCATGTTTCACGCCTATAGAAAACAGACAGTAAAGTTAATGTTTTGTATATTCAGAGTTTTACAGCCCTTGAAAGCGGGCAAGATGTCAACGACTTACTGGCTGAGTAGTAGTCTGCATTTCCCTACTGTATTATTTTCCTAATTTCTAATCTAATAACGTTATTACTAGTTAAAATTGGTCCTAGATATTTAAACTCATTAACCCTGACAAATGATATGTTTCACTTGGCAATCTCTAGATCACCATCCTCAATCTGAGTTCTCTGTGTGACCATATACTTAAGTCTTTTTAACATTCACTTCTAAACTTATTTCCTTACCATACTATGATAAAATATCTCAATTTCTTGCAACAGCTTCCTTATTAATTCCCAACAAAGCTAAATCATCAAGGTATCCTTATAGTTGCATTGTACCGTTTAACGTCAGCCCTATTCTCTTGCATTACCCTAACTGCATACACTAAGCTAGATTAAAGAGTAATGGGGAGAGTGCATCTCCTTGTGTAGCCCATTATGTATTTCTTCAACTTACAACATCTAATACAAGGTGGCAAGATGACAGGTACTAATAAATACATTTCATAAGTATTAACCTAGAAAGAAAATAGAAAACCACTTTCAACCTAGTAAGGGAATTAACTTAGCCTCCGAGGTAAAAATGAGAAGTCATTACACTAACAAATTAATATTTTAGTTACTAATTCGAGGTATTTAACATACACTTTCTGACCCAACTAATTATATCAGCACACGAGAATTTCTATGAGTGAGAATGAAAGGGCCTACCAATTTTGTCCGGAAAGGTATTTTCATATACTTTCCAGGGTTCTTTTACATGTTACAACTGACATGGGATTGGTGGCTTTACTTTCCCTCATAAAAGAGTTGTACTATGTATTTTTATTGCTCAGTAAAAATACATCGACCCCGGCTGGATTTGAACCCACAAACCTCAGGTCCCGAGGTGAGCATTTTATCCCTAGACCAACAAGATCGACAATTAATTATAATTACAAGTTCTCAATCATTTGAACAGCTTACCTCATAAAATAAGCCATGGATGTGTAAGGGTAGTTGACAGCACCAAACCCTGATAAAAGAGCCATGACGGTGACTCCGATAACACCGATACGACTGATCCCTTGCTCGATTGACAGAAGACCTTGTTTTGGGCTCAGAATTGGAAATGGATCCCCAAGCTTCCAAAACAAATAGATGTAAACCAACCATATGAGGATTGTGAGAGGCCGAATTAATTGGGTTTGCACTATAAAAATGAGAAACATGACATTTGCATACTAATTAACCAGTCATTTAGTTGTATGTGTGGTCATGAGCTATCTATGAACACATTAGATAATTAATATATTTTCATATGAAACTTATTATTTTTCCACTAACTAGAATAGTCTATAGCAGAGATGGCCAAACAGTTATCACAATTTACCGATTAATTGCGGCTTTTAGTTTGGTCGATTACCTGGTCGATTGATTAAAAAAGATTGAGAGAAATAAAATGAGTGTGTGTTTTTGGAGATTTTTCTCAAATCAACATTAGAAAATCGAGATATCAAAGCTGTTTGACTGATGACAATTTACAATCCTGCCTTCGTTTATGACAGAGTAATTCAACACAAACTATCTTAAGATTATGAAGAGTCATGAAACAATTTCAAATCTAAGTGTTTAATGAAAAGATTTTTTTTTTTCAGGGAAATTAAATATTATGTTGTTTGATAAAAAGAACTCTGTTCCAGTAATGTGTGAAAGGACTATAAGTCTTTATATGCAATATAACTTTACTATTAAAACATAAAATTGTTTTTTTTTTACCAACTAAACAAACAATATAATCCTATGGTTTTGTAGTATATTGCAAAGGATTTTCATTCTTTGGAGTAGATCAGTAGATCAAAAAGTCTGGCCACTCCTGGTCTATAGTATGTAGAATTAATTTTATTTTAATAATCATGTTTGTACTCAAACTAAGTTTTTAGTTTATATTATAATTGTATATGATTTTCAAAACTAAGAATGGTAGCAAATCATAGTTTTCATGAAATTAAATGAAAAATGACAACCTTAACATGCACGCCAATACTCTACCAGTAGGCCATAATGGTTCATCTTGTATCCAGGGACATCTTTCAATAATTGTTGTTTTATTGAGTAAACAACTAACAAATAATGAAAGATGTCCTGGGATGCAAGATGAACCAGGTTGGTTCAGTGGTAGAGTATTGGCGCAAAAATCCAAAAGTCTCGGGTTCAATTCACATGTCATTTTTCACTTAATTGAAATTGATTTAGCTATCAACACTGATCATGTGCATAGCAAACACATATCAGTTTGTGATACACATTAATTATTAATAACTTTCAATGGAAAAGAAAAGTTGCTGTTGGAAAGATAATAATATTGTAGGGTAACACAATAAAGATAATTCTTAACCCATTCCCTGGCACAGGCATTGAACAAGTCTTTGATTGCCTGAAAGTGCCCTGGCGCAGGCGCAAATCAATGTTTCATTGCAATAAGTTATTGTAATGCCATCTATCAATAAACCACTGTACTTTTAGCCAGACTGAATACTTCATATTGAAGCTAATAGATGGGGCTACCAGTTCAATGCTATACTATGACCATGAATTATTATTATTATTATTAGCACCGCGTCTTACTACCCGTTCGGGTTATACACACTTACGCTAATATGTAATAGTAAGGTGATTGTGAGATGAAATGGAGGACCTACAGTTTAACATGGAATCCGAACCACGGTGGAGGCCTGGCATTCCTCACATTCACAAGTTGTGATTAATACAAGTATTGTCAGAGGGGAAGGAAGGGTTTGGTAATCAGATAAATCTGTGCCAGGACCAGGGATTGAACCCCGGCCGCCAGCAGAGAAGTCTGACACACCATGAATCAAGCAATAATGAAAAAATAAGTTAGTAGTGAAAATCTGTGCCAGATAAGAGTATACAAGTAAAAATGGCCACTGTGCCTATGTAAATCACTGTGCTAAACATGCACCAGGGAATGGGTAAAGGATATAACATTTCTGTTTGTTGTATGGCTATAAGAACTATGTTTATTTCTTTTATTTGAAATTTATGGAATGGTGAGGAAGGTAGCTAAGAATAAACGCCCTCCTATTAGCATAAAGAGAAATGCAACATGTGTAAAACTACCATAAGTATTCGGTTGGGATTCAAACCCTGACCTTTCCATTAATAGTGATAAGGTGCAGTCAAATCTCAAATGTTTAAAATAGATATTTTAGGGAAATTATATATACAAAATATTAAACTGTGTTATTAATTGGGCAATGCACAGGTTATAACTTTATTATAACAACTTTGTTGTTTTTGTTTTATTGCACCGGTCCAGGTTAATTGCATTTAATTACCCTAATGAAGTAAGGATAAAGAAAGTAGAATTTAGAGGAAATGTAACCACATAAGTGTGGCATGAGAGTAGAAAGCCACTAAGAAAAAACCACCCTTTATACACCTGAATGAGATGTGAGACCCATCTTACTCATCACCGGCAAACTAGAGTAGATAAACTTGACGTTTTTTATCGCGTGCCAACCGATGAGGATTTTATCTATTCGTATGGATAATATAATGTAAAAAAAATAAAAAATTCTCACCAAATCTAAGGTTGCTGAGTATGTAATAACCAATATAGAATGGAATAATGACAATGACCATAAATAGCATGAGATACAGGCCCAGATTCCAGTGAAAGTAACGGGATCTGAAAACAAATATGTACAGACGGTAAGAAAACAAATTAGTTGATGCAACAAGATCAATATTTTATATTTATGCAAGTCAATCAGTCTTCTTAGAACAAAATTTGACTGTTGATGTATAACTCGTTGGAAAAGAAAGTACTTTCCAGCATATGTTGTTGCTTATACAAGTAGTCTTCTTGTTATAATAATATTAATGCATAACAGTTGTTGCACATGGATTTGAGAAAACTATGATCTAATTTGATTTTAGAAATGTTCCTATTATAGCTAATAAAAAGCCTGAAATTAATTTAAAACAAAAACTCTTTATAAATTAAAATATATATATAAAATGTCATTCTTGTGATCACAAAATATATACAAATAAAAATATAGGTATGCCTGCCCAGGACGATGTTGGATATGGAGGTGGGGGGTAGGAGGCTGAGGGGAAGATAAAATGACAGATGGTTGAAGGGAGTAAGGAGTGTGGAAGAAAGCGAAGAAGACTGGGCCAAGGTGGAGGGAGAGAGGTGTAGAGAGGAAAGGAGAGGTATTGGAGAGGCTTATGTTACAAACCGACCAATCCAGGGGCTGGAAGCTCTCCATGATGATGTAGGGCAAATTAGATCAAAAACAAATAGTAGTATTTTTATGATACATACTAAATATGGATTATTAATAGATCTTTCGAACAAAATGGTGTAGAGTTTATGCACTAAAGTGAACATGATAACATAGTTCAATTAATCCTGGATATCAAAAAACATGAGTTCTTACAACATAAATTTGCTACACAATTTTTTTAGCATCAAATCTTTTAATGATTTGGATAGTATATTTGTAATATGAGATTCCTGTTAATTTTTATTGAAAGTATATCAATAACCATCCAGACTAAGACTTCCTTGTTGTGGGCAAACCAGACAATACCAGCTTGACATTTATGCCGTGTGTGTATGCAGCGTATGTTGATCCCATTGCAACCAGCCATTTTTAAATACATCAAATAAAAAGTAGGTACCTGGAATCTAGAACCCCGAGGATCTCGAAGATGATGAGCTCAAACATGGTGCAGGACAAGGAGAAAGTAACTGAGAATATTAGTTGAATAAGAGTGTGATGGACTTCATAATCACGGAAAAGTTTCTTCACAAAAAAGACCCATCCGCCAGCAAAAAACAATATCTATAATAAATAAATTATTTTGAAATATGGTCTTACACAAAACATGATGAGACAAGTTAGGGCCCAATTATTTTTACAAGGCAAATGCCAAGAATAACAACAAATAATTTGATAATGCATTACTCAATAAACTAATTTTCATAATTCAATATGTAACTATTAATTATATAATGATTGGGTGGTAAGAAGTAGTACTGAAAAAATATATTATAGTGAGTTACTCTCCATATGCCTAGACAGGTAGTATTATTATTATTAGCACCGCGTCTTACTACCCGTTTGGGTTATACGCACTTACGCTAATGTGCAAATGGTAGGGTGAATGTGAGATGAAATGAAGGAGCTACAGTTTAACGTGGAATCCGAACCACGGTGGAGACCTGGCGTTCCTCACATTGACAGGTAGTAATTTACCTAAATGGTTTCACTATAAAGATTTCCAGAGTACAATTTTCATAGAATGACAGCTGGCTATTAGATCTATTCTCACTTATTGGTAGGTCATTATGAGATATGCAGCTGTCGCATTTGATTGATATAATAGTAATTCCTATAAATTAACACTAATAAGATAGTAAAATGTTTCAATGTTGTGTGCCAAATAATAATTTCTATTTTCTAAAAGTTTCTTCCTAAGAAAATTGGACTCAAATAACCTACACTATATAGTGGAGAAAATCAAGGTGAACTTGCAACCTTTCAGGAAAACCAAGGGTATATAATTTGTATATGTTAACCTACAGTAGCCTCATGGCTTCTTTGGTGTTGACTGACAGCTCACAGCTGATGGCTTTGAAAAGTTACCAGACCAAATTATGTATCCCTACACCAAACCATATGATCTGCAAAAACATGTGTTTAGCAGCTGTCACTTCTGACAGTCAAAATGTAGGTACATACCTAAATGTTGACTGTCAGAAGTCAGCTGTGAGCTGCTAGTTAGCACCAAAGAAGCCATGGGCTACTGTAGTTAGTGTTAATTTATGAAAAAGAAATGTATAAAACAAACAAATATTCAATATTATAATCTATTATTATTATTATTATTAGCACCGCGTCTTACTACCCGTTCGGGTTATACACACTTACGCTAATGTGTGATGGTAGGGTGATTGTGAGATCAAATGGAGGACCTACAGTTTAACTTGGGACCCGGACCACGGTGGAGGTCTGGCATTCCTCACATTCACAAGATGTATTGTCAGAGGTGAAGGAAGGGTTTGGTAATCAGATAAATCTGTGCCGGGACTATTATAATCTAAATGGAAGGCTTCAAAACCTTAACTTAGCAAGTACAAGCACATAATATATTAACTGATTCAAGGGTCTTAAGTTTGATTCCCAGTGAGGAAAAAGAAATTTAAGGGGGGGAAATGACATAAACAAGTTATTTTAAGCCATTTTGCATTTTTTTATAATAATTATGGCGTAGTGTAGGGTTGGATGAGGCTATATTTAATTTCAATCTATAAAATCTTGAGTATGATATTAATAATTGAGTATTTTTATTTTGGGGTGCAGTAACATTCATAATCACATGTTTTACACAACATTACATAAAACCCGGTTCGGTGGCCAAGGAGTCCAAGATGTTACTCTCGTGTTAGACTGGCCTGCTGAAGACGGGTATATTGGGGTTAGAATCTCAGTCATGTCTAATGCAGGTAGGTAACCTTTAAAATAATTACTTCCTCATCCCTACTGCATTAGAGTAATTATCATATATATGTGTACAACATGAGCAGGTGGTAGGATGGGATAATAAGAAAAAACTTTACATAATGCAGGGTACTTATCATTATTTATAAAATAACCCGACCTTAACAAATCTGCTAAAATTAAAAATGCACTTTCAACATAAAATGACACAAAATGTACACATTGAGCTACTAGACAAGTTTGGTTGTATATTTTTTCATCGCCTGTTCTTATTGAGAGCCACTTTGAACAAGCTTTGGTGAGGGGCTTGGTCTGCTGATTATTTAAGATTGTTTGAAACTTCAAGTACTCTCCCACTTTTCTCCTCAACTCAAAGGGTTTTCAGATAAAGCCTCCTCTCTCCTCCCAAAGCTCAGTCAAAGTGAGCTTTGATTAATATGCCTCTTCATCCCTATTGGCTGCAAAGAATTTTTTTAAAAATTGCGGAGAAAGTTGAGGAAGTACTCAGGTGCAAATGACAAAAAAAAAAA